>CAVNYN010271713.1:26631-38269 GCA_963692815.1 Nyctanthes arbor-tristis | reverse complement strand
CTCTTCTATTATAGTAGGGTACTGCCGAATATCCTGTGTTTTAGATATGTATTTAATCAGAGAGATGTTCCTCAACTAATAGTTGGTAATAGGCATATATTTTACAATGATGAAACTTATCTAGAGTCCACAGTGAGTTGTTTAAGAAACCAGCTAGTGATTCTCATTGTTACTGGACCAATGAAATGATCCTCTACTGCCACATCTCCTACGACCACCCTTAATTTCTCTTACCCAGTGTGGCATTTGATGAATTTGGTATAATTAAGAGAACTTTAAAAATGAAGCTGATACACATTGTGTGCTGTTGGAATTGATTATATTATAGTCATAACTCATAATTGTTCGAATCTCTATTTATGACGCGACTCACGACTACAAAATATCACACGTTTCACCACTTATTTTTCTCTATCTATAATCTAAAACCTATTATAAGATTCTAAACAGTGTGGGTTGAGGAGTTCTGACTCGGAGAGACTAGGTATCTCCATGTATGTGGTGCATTCCGCTCCACTACTTTACATAACTCCACATGTCAATCAATAAAACCAGAGGAGGAATGGGAAATACACATTTGTAATGTAGATTGCAGATTGTAATTGTACTTAGAAAACAATGTGCTTGAAGAACAAAAACATTGAGTGGTTGAGAACAAGTCAACTCATGAATGTTATTGCATTTGTAATCTCAATTCTCAACATTTAAATCTCCATTCACCTCGAATTTATGATACCCTTAATTCATCAGTGGAACATTCAAGATTAGGTTGAAATGTGTGCCCCGTCCCTCCACATTGTGCTCAATCCACAAGGAAAAAAAGCATGTTTGTCTAATATCAGAAGATTAATTTACTTATATAAGTAAATAAGCACTTCCGTTCATTTTTTTCTTTTCTTTTCATTTTATTTTTTTCATTATAATAAACTAATCTAGCTTTTTGAATAACAAACACCATGATCTTATCAATGGTACCAGAACTGTTGGCTACAATATCCAGTTGTAAATGTGATTTGTAGCTAGCTTGCACAAATGGTGACACGACGCTCTTCCGATCTCTACAACTAACCTTGAGATGACTTGGAAAAAGCAAATCATGACGTTGATGTCAAGACCTCTGGTGAATCCGTCAACATCGACTGGTTACAAATATGAGGTCCACTACATTGATTCTAATATTGAAAAGGATCCATGGAAAGCTAAAAACAAGTCTACCTTCTAGCTAGCTGACTTGCACTCCAAGGAGACTGATCATATAAGGGAAGATTGTAACAGAAAAAGAGTAAACCTATGATTTCTAGCTTTTCTTACAAGCCCTTAATCTTTTATATGTGCTTTATAAATTCAAGGCTAGTGACTCGTTCGTACATCGAATTACACAAATCCAAGATACATTGAAAAAAGAAAAAGAAGCTACAATCTTGTTTGTTGTAATATCTAGTATGGTTAAATGCTACCTACCAAGTTGCCACCCCCAAGAATTTTACTCGGGATGTGGATTTTCTTATAATTATGATAAGGGCTTTGGCTTTCTTGAGCTAAAGGGCCTGCCTTTAAATTGTAGTTGTACACAAATATCAAAAAGACTCAAATGCTCTTATTAATATAATTTGCTCATGCTCATTATACTTTTTAGAATTCTCTTTTTGGCTTCCTTAAAAGTTGTGCAGAATCAGGCATCTAACATTGAAAGAGCAAGGAAGAAAGAGCTGTATCTGAACTCATCATGGCTGAAGAAGACAAATATAACAAGGATGGAACGGCAGATTATCGAAATAATCCAGCAATCAAACAGGAAACTGGAACCTGGAAAGCATGTCCTTACATCCTCGGTATGTCCTCTTCATTACATGAAATGTCACGAAATTTGACAAAATTATACACTCGTTCTATTTACCACTTTCTTATTTTTTTATCCGGACTTGGGGCTGGCTACGAAATTCTTACATCTCTTACTAATTTTGCTCGATTTTTAACAGGAAATGAGTGTTGTGAGAGACTGGCATATTATGGGATCAACACTAACCTAGTAAATTATCTCAAATTTCAAATGAATGAAACCAATGTCGTGGCTGTTACGAATGTTACTAACTGGTCTGGTACTTGCTATGTCACACCTTTGCTCGGAGCTTTTCTAGCCGATGCCTATATGGGACGATATTGGACGATTGCAACCTTCTCAATAGTCTATGTTTTGGTAAGTTTCCTCTTTTGAAGCAAAGTATACATAATGTATGTACATTGATGATAGATTAATGAATCGACGAGACTTTCTTGATGCAGGGTATGGCATTGTTGACACTATCAGCATCAGTACATGGACTAAAAACATTTTGTAACAAGAAAAATGTATGCCATCCAACCGGGCTTCAAACCGGATTCTTCTACCTTGGGCTTTATCTAATTGCTCAAGGTATCGGCGGAATCAAGCCATGTGTTTCATCCTTTGGTGCCGATCAATTCGATGATTCTGACGAGGTTGAAAAGAAGGACAAGAGTTCTTTCTTCAACTGGTTCTATTTCTCAATCAATATAGGTGCTCTTGTAGCCTCTACTGTTCTTGTATGGATACAAAAAAATGTTGGGTGGGGTTGGGGGTTCGGGATTCCAGCAGTGGCTATGGCAGTTGCTGTGGTAAGTTTTTTCTCAGGGACACTGCTTTACCGCAACCAGAGGCCTGGAGGGAGTCCCTTAACTCGAATAGGACAAGTAATAGTTGCATCCTTCAGAAAAATTAAAGTGAAGGTGCCTCAGGACAAGTCTCTTCTTTATGAGACTGCTGAGGAACAATCTGCTGTTCAAGGAAGTAGGAAACTTGATCACACCAAACAGTTCAGGTAACATTCTTTAAGAGACAGCAAATTATAAGTTCATGTGAAAATAATCTTCCATCAGTTAATGTTATTCATGCAGTTTCTTTGACAAGGCAGCTGTGGAGATGCAATCAGATTGTGTGAAGGGCTCCATTGATGTGTGGGGACTCTGCACAGTCACTCAAGTCGAAGAACTTAAATCAATTATCCGTTTGCTCCCTATATGGGCAACCGGGATTATTTTCAGCACAGTATACAGCCAAATGGGGACACTGTTTGTTCTACAAGGCAACACTATGGATCTTCATATAGGAAAATCATTTGAAATCCCATCGGCTTCTTTATCCCTATTTGACACTGTCAGCGTCATATTTTGGGTTCCTGTCTATGATTGACTTATTGTCCCTTTAGCCCGAAAATTGACAGGCAACAAGAATGGATTTACACAGCTACAACGGATAGCTATTGGACTTGTTATCTCCATTTTTGCCATGTTGTCAGCAGGAACACTGGAAACAGTAAGACTTCAAATTGTCAGAGAGCAGAATTCCTATGATGATAAGCATATAAGCATCTCAATATTTTGGCAAGTCCCATAATATTTCATCATAGGATGTGCTGAGGTTTTCACATTCATCGGACAACTGGAATTCTTCTACGAGCAGGCGCCTGATGCCATGAGAAGCCTGTGTTCAGCTTTGTCGCTCACCACAGCCGCCCTTGGGAATTACTTAAGTACTCTACTGGTTAATATTGTTACTGATATAAGCACAAGGAATGGGGGTGGGTCCTGGATGGATTCCTGATAATCTGAATTATGGGCACCTGCACTATTTCTTCTGGCTTTTGGCTGTGTTAAGTGTGCTTAATTTAGGGGCATATCTCCTAGTGGCCAAATGGTATACCTATAAGAGGGCAATAGGTCCTTCTACTGATCATCCAATGGCATGATCTCCTGTTGCATCAATTTCTCTTGGCTTAAAATTAGCATTCTTCATAAGCATTTCAGATCATCGGTTTGACATAAACCTTAATGATATATTTTTCTTTGTTATGATTATCATATTTTGATTCATATATAGTAATTTCAAAAGGGTCAATCCCTTATTTTCAAACAAAAACAAGTTTTGGAAAAGCTTTATGCGAGATAATAAGAAAATTAAGGTTCTACCTCAGAAGGTTAACCTAGTATGTGAAATATACAACCCCTTTCATGAGAGTAGGCAAAGAATCTGAATTCGAGCCTTGCCTTTGCAAATTTATGAAACTATATAAAAGGTTTGGGTCGATGCTGATTCTCGAGAGTAGGCCATTATAGAACCTAAATGATCAGTGAGGCATGCTAAAATCATCGTCCATACTCTCACTTGTTTCTAAACACCTCAAACTTACACTTCGGAAGGAGAGGCCATCCAAATCTACACGAAATCTTTGAAGCTTAATACCATCCACACTTACATTAATGCTTTGGGAATAATCTTGATCTGCGGTCCATGGATTAATCTTGTGTCCTACTGGTCGACTAGAGATGCAGTTCAGTCTCAGAGAAGCCGTTGCATGAGGTTGTTTGGGCAGGAGGTCATCCGTCAAGGAGAGATCAGCCTCAAGTTCTTGCCACACTTGAGTCATTGTAGGCCTTTTCTTGGGCTCTTTCTCCACACATCTTAGGCCAAGTTGTCCCATTTTCAACATCATTTCCCTGTTACATCCCTCTATGGAGAGATTAGCATCCAATATTTCCCCAATGTTGCCTCGCTCGATTCTTGGCCTTGCCTAATTTTGACACACATAAAAGATAAAACTGTATCACAATACTCGGTCGAAATAGAAAACAGAGAAGAATTATTGTATGAGAAACTCGAGAGGTCAAACGAAACTTCCTGACTTACCCAATCAATGATGTGCAAATTGGCTTGCGTCCCAGTGGACTCAAGTGCAGGTCTAGCAGCAATAAGTTGCAGAAGAATAACTCCAAAGCTATAAACATCAGTAAATGGAGTGAGATGAAAGCTTGAACAATAGGCAGGATCAAGGTAGCCTGGTGTCCCTTTAACTTGGCTGCTAACGTGGGATTGATCCCCAGCTGGACCTGATCAGATCGGAAGAAAATCTGATACTTTTGCCTCAAATCCTTCTCCAATTAGGATGTTGCTTGGTTTTATGTCTCTGTGTATTATGCTTGGATTTACCCCTTCATGTAGGTGAGCTAACCCTGATACCATTTATAACAGTTGATGTTGTTTCAAGAAAACATAAAGAAAAAGTTTACACTTACAATTCGTCCGTTTTGACAGTTCTAATAAAACAAACTTTGTCTCATGTTAATCGACCTTGTAAGGGTACATCACTTCAACTAATTAAACAAATAACGCTTCGAATTTTGGAGATTGCCCACCTTTAGCCGCTCCTATGGCTATGTTTACCCTTTGTCTCCAATTTAAACTTCTCCCTCCCCTACCTACAACATAACAAAGGGACTATAACAACATATTATCATGTCTAATTATGATTAATATAATAAGAAAAATTCTATAAAGTTTAATAAAATATTACCCATTATATAATCAAGTAATGAACCATTGGTCACATATTCATACACCAGTATTTTTGCTGCCTTTGGCCCTGTTACAAGCAAATAAATGGCATTATATATTCCCATGGATGCCATTGAAGAGTAGACTAAGGCAATAAACCTGTAGTATTTCTTTACCCGATTCTTCACAGAACCCGACAAGTTTAACAAGGTTCCTGTGCTTTACTTTGGACAGCAAGCTGACCTCTGCTCAAGGCATGACACAATTAGCCAAATGCAGCCAAGAAAAATAATTCATGTAGTCGACTTTAAATTTATTTTTGAGATGAAAATATGACATACCATTTCTAAATTCTTCTGTGCTTGTATATGATTCAGCATTAGGCTTCTTAATTGCTAATGTTCCCTCGGTATAAAATGTGCCCATGTAAACATTTCCAAATGCACCAGAACCAATCAAGCAATCTTGGCTGAAATTTCTTGTTGCCTTCTGTAGATCTTCGTATCGAAACTGCCTTAACTTCAGTTTCTCAGCGTTCAGTTCTTCTGCAGAATATTGGTGAAAAACTCTGTTAAGACTGTAAAAGCACTTCCACTAGAGATAAAAAGTGGGTTAACTTTTATCGTGCTTGAAGAACACTCGAATGGTCCTATCTACTTAGCTTGGTTGTCCCTTGTTAGCGTGGAACTTTTTTAGCTGTTGGATTTAAATGCACAACTAGGCATGGCTAGGTTTTATGATTTTGAACAGTTTCTTGCTTGATTTTCGACATTTTGAGAAAAACAAACCTTTTCGCTTCCCACAGAATCTGAAACTTTTACAAAGCTTTCTTTTAAAACAAAAGTATAACCAGCCACCAAAAAAGAGTAAAATAATGGCAAAGATAACTCCTCCCCAGATATGCACATTATTGAGAGCTGAAGAACCCCGAGTTAGTCCCATTCTTGGAGGTGCAGAATCTGGTGAAAATGCAAGCCTATTTGCCATTGTAGAAACTCAACTCCTCAACTTCAACCCCAAGTTTCCATACTTTTTTTCCTATTTTGCAGAATAGTACTCATTAACTGATCATAAAACTGAAGAAATGAGTAGCAATATGACCCCCAATGGCATTTTATTCCCAAAAAAATTATGTTCTTGGCCGGCCATAACCTATATTATGTACTCTTTTTTTCTTTCTTTTTTTCTTTGCTCCTGACCTGGTCTTATTGCAGACGGCACAACATCGCGAATTCAGGTAGTTAAAATTGCAAGAATCTGCAACCTCATGTAATGATGCAACATAAAAAAACAAATATCTGCATGCATTTTTGAGTCAAATTTAATAAAGGAAATATTAAAATAGACTTGGATTTTTTTTTTTTTTTAAGGTGATGATAGCAGCAATAAAACAAGAACCACTGTATTTTATTTGAGTTTGACCAGGTATTCTGCAATAGGAAAGACATTAGATATATTTAGCCAACTTGTTGTCAAGTAACTTGGCATGATCAGAATTAAGTATTTTTTAATTGTTAGCTAAAGGGTTAGTTTCACAATCAAATTACATTATACTAATAATGGGGTCAGAAATGATTACTGAAAAGATAAAAAAGGAGTCCTTGTGGTTTATTTAAAGAAAGATTCATGTACGATCCAAGAGCTTAAGGAAGCGTTCACATTGTATTCTGATCTTTACTTTCAAACTATCTCTTAAGACTTCTTACGGAGAATCATTTGACTTGTTCCTTGTAACTCGACCATAAGAACAAGCTATTGGAATTGGTTAATGGTTCTATCAACTATATATCTTCAAGAGAATATTGAATTATAATCACTTTTTGCTTAGGAGATGATCTACTATTTGTTGAATATGTACTTATTCTCCATTATTATATGCTTTGAGGAAATTGAATATTGGATTGGAATTTGGCAGTAAGACGGGGAGTTTAGAGGAGCGTTGATCAATCCTATGAGAAGTAGGGACTTGTTAAGAATTAATAGCATTGTAAATGCTAGATACCTTCTTTTTGAAGCAAGACATTCATTTAAAGAACAGATACCATGCTTTAACGATTAAAAGAAACATGTTATTTAATTAAAATTCAGAACTGCAGATAGTAGTACTTATCATCCAAGGGCTAGCTGAAGTTAATTTCTGTAAGCTTCTGATGTTATTCGAGAGTAAAAGAGTCGAAATTTGGAGATAACTTCATACATTACAAAATGAGAACAGTGAGAGGGACGCATCGGAGAAAGGAAGTGGTTAGTGGAAAAAGGAAGTGATCGAGCAATGACAACCAGGAGCTAAGCTTCAATACACCCGTCCTCTGAACAAAGTGTTCTTTTAATTTTTCAGTCGTTTTGTTTCATTGCTTTTGTAATTTACAATGAGATTGGTTGTTGAGTATCAATCAAATCAAATAGCTCATCTCCAATCCCAAATCCAAGCATCCTGGCCATGTCTTTTGTCTTCAATCTTGGTATTGGAATGTCATTCTCCTTCAACCAAGAGTACACAACAAAAACTTTATTCATAATGAACAATTCTAGTGCCTCCGGGTTGAAGACGACCCCCATTCTCATGTTCATCTGCCAGCAAAAAAAACTGAGTTAGAAACTTGTACATCTATATCAGTTGGGGGTTCAATTTTAAAAGTACTATTAACCTTACCTGGTGAGGAACCAGCATTGCTGCATATCGTGCAAGTTCCCCTGCTCGCCAATCCAATACAGCCGGAAGCCATGGATACACAGCATCCAGTCGAACAAACCATAGCCTTATATCTGGGAATTCCGATAGCTCTCGAAGATCATACTTGTCTTCTTTAGTGTAGTTAATGGTAAAGCCAATAGTCTTATTCAAGAACTCCTTTGAATTTGCATTTGCTGCAAGAAAATCAGCCAATTTAAGTGCATCATTCGAATGCTCTGAAATTAGTCCTTTTTCTCTCTTCCTTTTCCTTACCGGATTGAGGCGAGGTTATTCTGGTTGCACTCTCAAATGGGGCTAAGTCGAGGCTGCGTATTATCTCATTGTCAATTACTACCTCGTAACGACCTTCTGTTGGAGGCATTGGTGGTGGTGCTTTCTTCATCTCTGTCAAGAAAATACATTTTGGGATGATAAGTGTATACAATAACAAAGTAATCTTGATCAAATCTACTTCTTAACAAGCCTATTTGCGTTGATGCTACCATATTTCAACCTGTGTTCTAAAAAACTCCCTCGTCACACTTTACGCTTTTTAGAATATTACTTTCAACTATCTATTTAGTCATCCTTGTTTAAATCATATCCTCATTCACTACAAATCCACTTAAAGATGAAAGTTACTCAAGAAGTGAAGCAAAATATACAGTGAAAGAGTCAGTATTGGTACCATTTTCATCGTCATACAGCGAGAGATCGTAGTTCCCAGAAGGATTGAAAGAAACTGCAGCAGAAACTTGCCTTTGCTGATGTTGAATTGTGTGTAACTGTATGGAAGGAACAGGAGAATCGAAGTTTGATTTGCAGTAAAACCATGGAGAAGAAGATGGATTAATGGACTGTTTGTGTGGAGAAGAAAGTGGATAAAGAGGTCTTATGGTAGCCATTCGGATGGAGAAGAAAGGGGAGACCTTTTGTTTTTGACAGTTAAAATTTCGTTTTGTCTGTTCATCCACCATCTCCTCATTTGGGCCTTTGGTTTAAACTGATATTCGGAAGCCCATTAGCCCAATTGTGTAGCCTGTCTTATATCATTGGCCCAATAGGCCCTCTGAGGTAAACTACAGAACTTGGCCGAAGAGAGAGTCCGGCCCAACGAGTGGCTGAGGCTGGCCAATCTTTTCATCTTGCTCTGATAAAGTTAGACGTTCTGATAAAATTAGAGCAACACCCTTCAAATGTAAACAAGCCGAGTCGAGCTCATACTAGCAATGATTCGATGCTGTGGCAAAATCCGTGTACTTTGATGACTTTTTGTTTGCCATTGCTAATGAAAATTGAATATTTGCAATTAACAAAAATACAAGCACGATGAAATAGAAAAAAATGTTTGTGCTTCAATAGTACCATATTCTATTTTATTCGACAAATTAAGAATTGATATGTGAATATAAGAGCTAAATTTATTGTTAAAAATGAGCTATTCAAACATAGGTTCTTAATTGATACTATCATTCTTAAAATACCATAATTTTTTTGATGACCTAAAAAGGGGAGTAAGGAAGCTACAAGCTGAAAATTTCCGACCCTTTTGGTTGAGAAGAGAGTTGGCGGGTTGAATATCAAACACTAGAAAATAACGCTGAATTGTGGCAACTTTATATCCTCAAAGAAAAAGGGCAAAAAAATGTGGGCAAATCCCAAGCAGAAGACTCTCCGGAATTTCAAGAAACTCCAAGGCCAAATCTTTCACACTTGTCAACAAAATTAACCAAGAAAATGAATCAAAACCATAAAAAATTTCCTCCACTTCTCCTTTCTCTCGTGAAAACACCCATCTATATAGGTTTGTGTATATATTTATATACATCACACAGAGAACACATCAAACAGAAAGGTAAAAGAAACCATCGTAATACATAGTCATCCAATTGGCAATATGGAAATTGCTTTTCAGCTTTCAGTTCGGTACCACCATAGTTCTGCTTTACTATTTCCAAAAAAATTTTGTGCTTTCCGAATTTCCCATCTTCGTCCCTCTTCCGGTTTTTCCTCCTCTGTTCTGTATCGACCAAGAATCCGAGCAAGCTCTGCTGTTGCAGTGGAATCAGTATTGGTCCATTTTCTTTCCTTTTATATATGCATACTTCGTAATTGCGTGATCCATACTTACGTGAAAACATGTCGACGTGTTCTTCATACTTTTTGGTAGACCTTTTCAAGGGTAGAGTAACACTGTTGTTTACAATTATGAGCCGTATGGAACTTTACCCTTTCACTTTTTTGTGAACACTGATTTGGTAATCAACAACCCAAACTGCCCAGCTTATTTGACCATTCGAATTCTAAAAAATTAAAGTTGGAGTTGTGCTGGGGGTTGAGGAGTAGGCCAAGTCCTTCTGGGTTGATTATTGTTTATTTTTAGCAATGCAGGATGTTAACCTTTATGATTGCAAGAGGAGAACTACAAAAATTAGATTTATTCACATTATGGTGTTACAGTTTTCTTTATGTTTCCGTGTGGTTTTTGTATGCTTTATTCCAAGTAGTGAAGTATGTTACCCTAAGTATTGAACAACATTTGACGCTCTTATTCTCGGTCAGGAATCAAGCACCGTATCCCGAGATACTTTAGATGTTGACTTGTTTGCTTGCCCCATTTGTTATGCGCCGCTCATAAGAAAAGGCCCTTCAGGTTTTAACTTGTAAGTTTGGATTTGAAATATGTGTGACGTTTGTTAAATGTGATTAGGAGTTTGAAATCCAATCTGAATTGATTGCAGGGCAGCTATATATAGATCTGGTTTCAAATGTAGGAAGTGCAACAAGACATATTCGAGCAAAAATATATATCTCGATCTCACAGTTACTGCTGGGACAAAAGAGTACAATGAGTTTAAACCAACTAGAACTGAGCTCTTCAGGTTTGCTGATTATCACTACTTGCCATGCATTATATAGCAAAAGTTGCTATATGATTTTGATGATTTTTATATGAGCAATTCTAGGGGGACATGAAAAGGGGACATTATTAGGTGACATTCTCATGTGTCACACATTCATTGGGTGATGATTACATGGCTATTTTTTCATCATCCAGTACAAGTGTGCCACATAAGAATGTCACTTAATGATGTCCCCTTTTCATGTCCTCCTATAATTTTTCTTTTTATATTGCATAGCTCCTTTTCGAGTTAAAAGTTTGAAATCTGGAATTTAGCATATGAGTATAATGTCTCCAGAGCGTAATTAAGTGTATTTGAAAAGTTTGCATTTATATTTCTACTTATTGTGCCCCCATTTTTACTTGAGCACATTTCCGATTCTCACAGATGTAAACCTTTTGCGTAAAATCAACATGTTGAATTGCCTTTGTATGACACTTCTTGTTATTCCTATTCAATATCCATCAAATAATGATTAGTTTTTATCTGTATTGGGGGTGGGGGGGGGGAGGCAAGGTGCAATGATTGAACTAAATATCTGAAGGGCAGCACAAACCTGAGAATGAGCACTCAGTTTTCTTCTATATGTTTTTGATTCAAGTATGAATATAACACACGAAGTGAATCATCCTGCCTAAACTGGATAACGTCTGCTAATTGACATCCACCTTTTGAAGTGAATGATGGTCTATAGGTGCACAATAGTGAGTAAGG
>CAVNYN010271713.1:0-26611 GCA_963692815.1 Nyctanthes arbor-tristis | reverse complement strand
CCCCCCCCCCCCCCCCCCCCCCCCCCCCCCCCCCCCCCCCCCCCCCCCCCCCCCCCCCCCCCCCCCCCCCCCCCCCCCCCCCCCCCCCCCAAGGTGCAATGATTGAACTAAATATCTGAAGGGCAGCACAAACCTGAGAATGAGCACTCAGTTTTCTTCTATATGTTTTTGATTCAAGTATGAATATAACACACGAAGTGAATCATCCTGCCTAAACTGGATAACGTCTGCTAATTGACATCCACCTTTTGAAGTGAATGATGGTCTATAGGTGCACAATAGTGAGTAAGGTTCCCTTGTAAAGCCTAAAGATGATACTGGAACCTTTATCTGGTTCTCATAAATATTTGGTGCTTTGCGCTCCATGCTTGAATCAATAATCTATTCAATTCACTCGTTTCGAAATTTTTTTTTCCCTTGTTTTAGCAAATCAGGCATTTTTTCGTTTAGTTGCCTCATTGCTTGAATGATGACTACAATCGTTTAATTTAAGACTGGAAGTGGTTATTCAGATATTTTTTCTACGGACCACTGATTAAATCTAATGTTTGTGCTCTTACTCACTCAGGAGTCCACTTGTTTCATTTGTGTATGAGAGAGGCTGGCGCCAAAATTTTAATCGTAGTGGATTTCCAGGTCCTGATGAAGAGGTGAATCTGTTCTTTCTTCTTTCTCTTCTTAAAGTAATAGCATACAGTTGATCACTACAACAAAGTTACAGAATTCAAGACATGAACTTATGACTTTCCTATAAAAAGAAGGGAAAATGGAGGAGGAAAAGGGGTGGAACACGAAGCCTTTACATATAAGTTCTATTCATGTCTTAATATCTCCAATATATGATATAATCTATGTTATGACAATCTTTATTCTGATGTTTCTTTAGTAGAATTTACGTCTCCATATTATATTTTAATCTGATGAACAGACCACATTATATTATTTTCTTCAAATTGATACAACCGTCTCTACATGTTCTTTATGCTAATTGCCGCAATTGTCTGTGTGAAATTCTATGTAGTTCAACATGGCTCAGGAGTATTTTAAATCAGCAAAAGGTGGAGTCCTTGTGGATGTTAGCTGTGGTAGTGGTTTGTTTTCGAGGAAATTTGCCAAATCAGGGGCCTATTCAAGAGTTCTTGCACTTGACTTTTCTGAAAATATGCTTCGCCAGTGTTACGAATTCATAAAAGATGATATTAATATCTTACGCTCGTGAGTATCTTGTTTCAGATTAACTTTTTTGAGAGCTTCTCAAAATATATTAGATTTACTGAATCATGGTCCTTCTAAATATTCTCAGCAATATTGCACTTGTAAGAGCTGATGTTTCTAGACTTCCATTTGCATCTGGTTCAGTTGACGCTGTTCATGCTGGTGCAGCCCTGCACTGCTGGCCTTCTCCTTCCAATGCTGTAAGTTCTCGTACCTGTTATTTTGTGTGATCTACTTATCTCTTTACAGATTGATGTAGTAGGAACAATGGCAATGAATATTGCAGTTCTTTAAAGAATACTACAGTATCAACTGGATACACTATTTAAAAATAGCTGCAAATGCATTATCCATATAATTTACTGGATAGGTGAAACTAACAAGTCAAATATATTATATATGTCATTCCCACTATTCCATGCGATCTGCACTTTAGCACCAACAGAAACTGTATGATCTTTCCCTAAGTTGCAGAAAGTGACCAACACACCCTCCACCTGATTTTTTAGAAATGTAGGACATATGGATTTAAATGTTTTAGAATTTTGAATTTATATGTCTTTATGTGAAGCAAACTGATTGTTAAACAAAAGAACCAAAAAATAAGAATACTCCAAACATTGTTGGATCCAAATTTTTAAGGAAAACTATGGAAAAGAAAATTTTAAAAGAACTTTAATCAAGACTTAATAATTTCAATATTCAAGAAAAGTCTTAGAAACGGATGACTTTAAGACTCTATTTATACTGATGCACTGAATGCAAATGACCTTTTGACTACTAGTACATTGAATACAGGCGACCTTTGTATGCAAAACTAATTTCAATAATTGAATGAATCTTTAGTTATCCAAAAAGACTAGACTAATCACATTCTTAACTCTCACACTGCCAGAATTAATTGCATCAATTCCCCTCCTTTGGAAGAAACTTGCCGTCGAGTTTAGCATCATGACCATCCTTGTCTTCGCCATGTCATTCATAAAGATTCCATAACGTCATCCTGGGTAGCCATAGCTTGTAGGAAGTTCCTTGTTTACCAAACCCATTTGTAAACTTCGTTCCCTCTTCTTAACTCATTAAGGCATACTCAACCATGTGGAAATATGCTTCAGCCTGAGAGTAAAAGAACGATTTTTTCCACAGCCAACAGTAGAGCGAGGGAACCTGTGATTCTGGTTTTGCAAGCAAACTTTCTGTTCAGAATTTGGTAATGCATTCTGAGGTTATAAAGATCATCTGCAATTCCATTGTATGTGAGAACATCAGGCTTAATCCCTACACTCTGACCTCCTTGCAAGGATTCATACATTTCTCATAACTGGCAAACTTCATGCCAGCGAACAAACTCAAGTTCGCCCTTCCACTGAAAGTGCATTGCTGCTGCAAATATTTTGTCCGACCCTGTAGCTACCAGTCCCCTGGATAAGTTTGTGATCATGTCATATAAAATGGAGCTGACATACCTCTCAACAAGACTTGTCTATAATTCCTCCAAGTTGGCACTAACGGTTAGCCAGGATAACTCTATGTCTATCTCTAACCAATGTGAATTGGGAGAAGCGACAATAAATTCAGTTCTAACAAACAATTTCTGCTTCATTTCAAACTCGGTAGCTATGACCTTAATCACATGTAGAGAAACAGGTGAAGTAACAAGTTCTCAGTTCTACATCTAGAAATATTATCCTGAACTGCTGAAGATTGGTAAATAGAAATTTCTTGCAAGTCAATTTCCCCAGATTTGGGTTGTTGATCGGTGATACAAGAAATCTTGTAATTGTTGCATTCAACTACAGGATTTGAACTCTAAGAAATCTTCTTTGACTCAATTTCATGTTTCTCATCTTTAATGTGAGCAGAGGTAAATTCCACTTTGTTCCTCTCTATTTTCTTCAAAATACTCATTCGCATATACTCTTCCTCCCCTTCTATGTCATCTGTTACTTCCATGCACTCATTTTGCCATTCATCCTCTTAGAAACATTAAACAGATCATCATCATCGATGGATTGCTGTCCAACTACTCTAGTATTGGTTCGGATAGATTTTGTAGTATGAGATGTGAAGGGATCAGATTCGTGACCTGAATTGAGGGAAGTAGAGTTGAGGCAATTTGCATTATTATGGCAGAAACTTGGATGGGATGCTGTCTTAATTTCTCTAGTCTTTCTAGCCACATGAGATTCAACATGTAGTGCTCCTTGCTTAAGAGATTGGCACTGCTCAAAAAAAAAAAAAAAAAAAAAAATTCCTTCATAGTTTAATGGGAGAAACTGGCTTTGAATCATCCTTTGCATCTTTGTCCAGCTATGAATTGTCCTCAGACTGAATTCCTGTCATCTGAATTTGTTGCCACCTAGAAGAAGGATTTCCCTTCAATTTGACATCCACCAACTTCACCTTTTTGTATTCTGGATGGTGGGGGAACTCAATGATCCTCTCCACTTCATTCCACCAATCCACAACTTCCTTCTGGTTCTTCTCCAGGAAATTCAGGGATATCTAACTTGATCCTTAGATCCTTATCATTCTTATAATTGAATCTTGGCGGCCTTGCTTCAGGAAATACGTTAATATCTTCATTAGATGAGTCATCTAAATGCTGATTTTGTACATATGGAGGCTGGTTTCTCATATTTCTTTGCTGATTGTGGAGTGGTCCTCCCCTTTGCTCTATGTTTGGAGGATGAGTAACACCTAATACACCAGCTTGTTCCAGCCAAGTGCATAATTGGGATATCTCTTGCTGCAGATTCTGAAATTCTTCCCTCGAAACCCCTTCTAGAGCTCCATGTTCACCTTAATCAGCCATTAATTAGTCGGCTTAGTAAACAGGTATTTGCTAGGTCTGATACTACTTGAAGCAAACTGTTTCTTAAACAAAATAACCAGAAAATGAGAATACTCCAAACACATTGTTAGAGCCAAGATTTTTAAGGAAAAATCTGGGAAAAAAAGAATAATTAGGAGAACTTTGATCAAGACTCGATAATTTCAACGTTCAGGAAAAATGCTTACAAACGGATGACTCTGGACTCTATTTATACTAATGCATTGAATGCATATGACCTTTTTGACAATTAAGACATTGAATACATGTGACCTGTTGTATTCAAAACTTATTCCAATAATTTAATAACTCTTCAGTTATCCGAAAAGACTAGACTAATCATATTCTTAACTCTCGAACTTCAGAATTAATTTCATCATTTTGTAAATTTTAATATGGGCATGGGTGCTGCCATTGGCGCATGGCATGCCAGATCGTCGGGCGAATGGTCTCTACAGTATCCGCCTGGTGTTGGTTATATTATTAAGTCTTGGGACGAAAGGTCATGACTTGCTAGATTCTTGTCTTTGTGTGTTTGAGGAGGATCAGAGATAGAAATATTTCATAAGGCTAGTACTAGGAAAATATCAAAATAATGGGCCAAGGTACATAGCTTGTTGGATTCTTGTCTTTGCTTGTTCGAGGTGTGTCAAACATAAAAATATTTCTGAAAACTGGCTTGTAAGAAGATGCGCTCAAGTGACTATAAGCTAACTAAACAAGACACTCGACTAGAGTTCATACAATCCTTGCTCAGTTGTTTGCCCTATGGCCCAGTAACGTGTTTTGCTTTCTCTTATTCATTGATTAGAATGTACTGCCCATATCTGTAATTCTCATATTATTTGCTTTTTTGTTAATTCATGTTGTAATCAGGTAGCAGAAATCAATCGTATTCTGCGAAGTGGTGGTGTATTTGTTGGAACTACTTTCCTTCGGGTCACTTCATCAACTCCTCCGCTATTGAGGCCTTTGAGACAGGTGATTTTTACTCCATTGGGTCACTGAAACCTCTTTTTCTCTTTTTTTCTTTTATTCCAGTCAACTAGCTTCTATGTGGCATCGAAACGCTGTCAGTGATAAGCGGCCGCTTATTGTTTTCTGTTACTTTTAACTATGGGAATGATTGTAGTAAATAATGAAAACAATGAGGGGTATCAAATTTGAAAGTATTCACGGTTATTCTGACGCCAAAATAATTACATGTTCAGTGACAGCCGACAGATTTTATCTGTATGAGCTAGATAATTTTAAAGCTTACATGTGTACAATAAGCTGAAAGAGACATTATATCAAACAAAAAAAGATAATTTTTCATATTTCCAAATCATTGGTCTTGAATTATAAGTCTGCTTTGCTAGAAATAGCCGAACTACTCTCTCGTCGTAATCTGGCATCTATCTGATGCTGGAACTTCTTCACTGATAAAATCGCTGGAGGAGGCACCTTAAGAATCAGTAAATAAAACCCTGCCCGTCCACTTGTAAGCAATGAAAATAATCCGAAGATCCTTTGGAGATAAAGGAAACAAAACCTGCAAGCCTGATATATTTATGGACCTTTTTACGGTCTGCTAGTATCATGTAATACAAATTGGTGTGACTTCTGCAACATTTCAGTACTTGCACATTTACTTTGGATTTATTTTGTACCTTAATGATGCCAACATGGAGCCGTGAGAACAAAGACCCTGTATTACCCAATATAAAATGTGTTGAAGCTTGTGGCGTGTCGCAGAGCCACTACTGTTGGTGGTCAAGGGGATGCTTACTGAATTTCCATTTCAGGCTAGATAGAACCAGCCCATGAGACAAGATAAAATCAGCTCATGACACGATATTTAGGTTAGGTGAACTTATGGACTATCTTAAGTAGGCAGCGTTATATAGTCTGTTGTGCTACGTTATATACTATGCGAGAGACTTACAAAACTTGAAGGACACTGGTTCAGTGTCCTTCTGAATGTCCTGCCCTGCTGCAAACCAAAAACCACATCCCGACCCCACCCCACCCCCCCCCAAAAAAAAAAAAAGATGCTTTGCTGCTGGTATGATATTTGCCTTATATATCACTCATGTTAAACTTGTTATTTTTGTTTGTCTGACAGGGGATCACAAGTGGCTACAGTTATTTAACCGAAGAGGAAATTGAGGATTTGTGCAAGTCCTGTGGTATGGTCAATTATACAAGGACAATTCAGGAATCGTTTATCATGTTTTCTGCACAGAAACCTTAAACTTTTGCTAGCTTAACATGAATGTGAATTTTCTTCTATTTCTCCTGTTTCCTTACCAGATTTTATTGGCATTCTTATTCAAGTGCTGTGAGCACCGTTCAGAAGCAAACTGCACATGCATGTATTGAAATTATTTGTATATAGTTATGGTTGAGACCACGCTTTCTACATTAGATAACATCAGTGGGTTAAGAAGCATTGACAGCCACCGAGTCATGTTTACGGTTCTCATCAGATTCTTGTTAGTCTCAGATTGAAATTGGTTGTTTCAATTCATAATATAATGAGATTTATTGGCATTACATGCTTCGGTAAGAGTAGGGAATTTCAGGCGCTAGACATCTAGTAGGTGACATGCACATCACCACTCCACTCAAATCATATCAACGTTTATTTTTAGGCCATATTATCCACCTGGTGCTATGGTGCTTGAAAATTTTACGGTGAAAGTCCGAAAGTTGAAAATTTTTATATCCTCCACTCATGAAGTCGTTTACCAATCAGGTCTAAAAAATAAGAGTTGCTTATTTGAACAAAGAGAAACAAAAAAGTGAAATAAAAGTGACAAATGGTACAATTCTGTTTTTAACACATCGCATCACTTTTAAATCAATAGTAATTATATGGGCTACATATATATTTTGTCAAATTCTTTATCTCCTCTTTGTTCAACTGGAATGACTTGAAGAATAAACAAGATAATTCCAATGTAGCTATGACTCTTTTTTTCAATCCTTCTAAAAAAACAACACATTTTTGTAACAAAGACTGATATTGTTTTCTTAGAAAATTTGCTCATTTCCATCTATATACTGGGATTTCAAAAGGGTGTCTTGATTTTCTTCGTCCCCCATAATTTTTGAATTACCATATCATATTCTATTGTTCTCACACATAAAACTCTTCTGTTTCAGTGACCTCAGGTCGAAGATCAGCCCTTGATAAGATTGTCTGGTGGCGTGTCAAGCGTGGATTGGCTATTGTGCAGGAAACACAAGTAAATAAATAAAATTAAATAAATAATAATAAGTTAAGTAATTTTGCCCCATCTCCAAGATTAGCCCTTGGTTAAATCTTAGAGGTACCTTTACCTACCATAATTAACAATATATTCGTCAGTGTTAGAAATTAAAAAAGATAAAAATAATTAAATAAATCATGTAATTAATTTCCTAATTATTGGTGCTTAATGAGTTGTACCCCGTTTGTCTGTCAAAGTTTAGAGCAAAAATCTCTCCCTAATTTTAGCAGAAGTTTCATTAGTGGAGTGGTTGTGGATTTTTGTCATCTTTAATTCCCAGAATCCCAGTTTCCCTCGTACATGTCTTGTCTCTTTTTTCCATCACTTTATTTATAAGTACTTTATTTTTTTTTTTGGCTGAAGAAACTTTATTTATTTATTTATTTTATTTGTGGTATATTTTCTTAGTTTCTTTCCTTTTTTTGATTACTTTTGCTCGGAGCTCTCTTTTTTTTTTTTTTTACTTTTTTCTTAGATACTTATATATATTCCTAATTTCATCATGAGTTAAAAGAAGTATATTTTCTTCTATATAGTTTCTAGAAATAGAAATAAAACGTTATTTGCCTTGGTTTATATATTCATGTATTTATATATTTTGTATACTTCTTCATTCAAGATCAATTTCACAAGAAATTTGCTTTATTTCTTGCAATATTCACACATGAATGCAACAAGGGAAAAGACAAATTTTGATTCATGCTCATTTCAAAGTGATCTTTAAGTGAGACAACCTAACCATCAAACAAGCTTGATGATCAACACATAATAACTTTGGTTTTTTATCAACCAACTTCATCAACCAAGTTAATTATTTTGTGATCAACAATGAGTATAAACTCAAAATAATTTTAGCGCATAAATGACTGAGTTACTCAGAATATTGTTGTTGGTAAGGACAAAATACAAACGAATATTGACAAAATAAGAGAGGATTAATAAACGACTGAGTTTGTTTCTTGCAACTAAAAGCAAATAAAACAAAATAAATTTCTTTATTATTGTGCTTCCTAAAATAAGTGTGTACTTTTAGCATGTTTCCAATGCAAATTTCATCACTTCACACGCTCATGCATATATTATATTATCGACATATAATTCTTTATTAAGGACAATAACCACAATAGCCACTTTCCTACATGTTAACATAGAGAAAAGAATCAATCAAGAACAACAAATTATGGAAAAAAGAAAAAAAAATGGTAAAAAGGAGCTCCTTCTTCAAGAAAGCCCTCAATTAGTTTAGGTTTAAAAGCTCTCAACACTAGAAGATGAGAAAATTTGTTTATTTGGAATAGAAAGGCTATTGGAGACATGGAAGCAGCGCCCATGTTCTAGTCATATAGTACTCTTTATTTTCTTTAATAATCGCTCTGCTTCATTCCTCCTTCTTGCAGATTAATTTGACAAATACATTTGAAAAATCTCGACCCGATTTCGTCCTATGAGCGGCGGTATTCCATAAATACACTCCTCACTACACCCTAAACTCTCTCCCTCTCTCTTTTTCTGTGTGTGTGGAGTTAAAACACTTAGTATCTTCATAACTAATTAAGAATATTACTCATGATCATGGTACATATGTTTTGTCCGACAAGTTTTGAATTATTGTGCATTTATTCTTCAAATTAATTCTTCTTTGTACTATTTCTATTGATTTCTTGTTATTATCGGCAATTCAACTAGGGTTATAATCAGAAACCAGCGTGGTTGGAAGCTCTCTACGCAATGAAATTCTTCGTGCCATGCTCAATTCATGAAACTGCGAAGAAAAACGAGAAAAATATTTGTTGTTTGGATTGTTGCCTAAGTATTTGCCCCCATTGTGTTCTTTCTCATCGATCTCATAGACTCCTTCAAATTAGACGTTATGTGTATCATGAAGTTGTTCGATTGGAAGACCTTGAGAAGCTTATCGACTGCTCAAACATCCAGGTCTTTGCACGAAATTTAATTCTACTTCTTAATCAATTCTCTGGAGTATTGAACTCTTAGAATATTAGACTCTCTCTGTTCGTATAAAGTTTTGATTGTAGAATTAAATCTACTTATTAATTCATGCGTTCGAAGTTTTTTTTTTTAATTATTTTGGTATAATTCAGGCCTACACAATCAATGCTGCAAAAGTTGTGTTCATCAAGAAGAGACCTCAAAACAGGCATTTCAAGGGTTCTGGAAATTATTGCACATCCTGCGACAGGAGCCTTCAAGAACCATTTTTTCATTGCTCTTTCGGCTGCAAGGTGCGTGATTCGCAATTTTTTATGATACTCTTTCGTAATTCGTTCTTTTCCGGTACTACAAGTACCAGAAGATGTAGGGTTTTCTGGTGAGAGAAGATGCCGCTTTTGAATAATGTATGCATAATTTGAATTTGGGACTTGGAAGCATTAATTATATAAAATATATAAGATTTTCGACTTAGAATAGCCTAGATGAACCCACACCCTTTAATGAAACAAGATTGTAGCTGAAATCATTGAAATTCAAAACTTATTTGATCAAAATTAGATGCATGCTATTTTCCGTAAATGAGTGGCAACAAAACTTGAATTATTCGATCATTTCGTCTAGGTTGATGATTTGTAAAGATGAATAGTCGGTAGTTTGAACTATCAGAGCACGTAACATATTATTTATTAAAATCTTTTATTGGACTGCAATTTTAAGTAACCTAACAACACTCGATATCCTTGCAATTCTAAATGTCTTGGACTCAAAACTATGCGTTACGATGAACAATATTACCATTTACAAGTTCGAATTCTTGCATAGAAGAATTGCATAATTATCATTTCGATCATTTGCTTGATTATTAATTAACATGCAGGTTGATTTTGTCCTTAAACACTACAAGGACATGTCTCCATTCCTTAGGATATTCAAAACCTTACAACTGAGTCCAGATTTCTTCATTCCTCAAGACATCGGAGACGATGATACACAGCATTCAACGACCTTGGACAGAAGCGACGCGCCATCGGGCTCGTCGTTCAGCTCATTGGGCTCCGAAAATATGAGCTTTATTTGCACTGATTTTGTTCGAAAAAAGAGAAGTGGATTGTTTGTTTGTGGAAGATTACTATCCAATAAAATAACACAAGAAGACAATACGGCCACCAGCATTAGTAGTAGAAGAAAAGGTATTCCTCATAGATCACCTTTGTGTTAGAAAATTTTTTAAATAATTTTTATTTAATTAATTGAGTTTAATTATTGAGGCTTTTTGTTGGACTAATTATTATTAATTAAAGATCACTTGGTCGAGATGTTCTTCTACCTTAATGGCATCACATGTTTCCCAATTACCAGGTTACAGTTTTGTACGTTTTTATGATTTTTTTTTTTTTTACTTATTTATAATGTTATTTCATTATGGAATGAAGAGATTATTTGGAAGGATTTACTTTGTTTCTTGAATATAATAATCGGATCTTTCAATACATTGTACTGAATACGACTACCACGTACGATTGATAAATTCTATAACATGTCTCTTACACTATATATAATGTGTCTGTCGTACCAAACTCTTTAAACTAATTCATCAATTTGTATATTACCTTTGTACAAAATATATTAATCAGATTCTAATTAATACGTGCATAGTAAGCCTTGAACTTGAGATACATTAGTCGACCATTGGCACTGATGTTGAGACATTCATACTTGCTTAGGTACTCCATACAGAAACCTATGACTTAGCAATAAGTACATAAAGAAAGTAGGTCAAAGATTTGAGTAAGCGTGAATTATTGACCAATCAAAAGCAAGATACACACACACACACAATGCCATTATGGTAAAATGACATCTCCCTTAATTAAGACAAGATCAACAACTCATCTTTGCTCTTCTTGCAATATTGCTAAAGGTGTAAAAAGGCATGCCTAATTGTAATATGATAAATTTGAATAATAATTTCTTTCGTGCCTTCTTGGTGCATTTATTTAAACAACTACTCGTCAAGGCGCGAGACAATATGGAGAATAGGTTTGATATCTTTAGAGGAATTAATTAATATAAAGAGAGATCGCTGGAATTAAGAGTTCAATTTTAAATTATGTACGTAATAATCCCTAATTAATTCTACTAGCTCTTTAGTAGATTAAATAAGGTGATCACTAGGACATAGAGTGGAACCCAAAGCCTCATAGTACTTTTGAGGTGGAATATGAAATTGATCAGAATGGGCGTGTAGGAAAAACTCAGCACACGAAATCCACAAGAAGGCCATGAAGGGGCATGGCCCTGCCATGAGTCCCTTCTTTTACAGATTCACCCAAAAATGTATGGAGATTAAGCATACACCATGCCAAGTTTTCCCCCTTTTTTCCTGCCCCACATATCAGATACTGTAAAAAGTGATTCTGGAAATTAAAGCAAGAATATATATCAGAATTCTTATGCTGGTACTTCCTGCTGCAAATGGGCACAAATTACCTCTCATGACACTGGAGTTTCTACCTATAAAAGAGGCAGCCAATATTGTTGCTCTATAAGTTTTACCCACTTCTTTAGATCTCCAGTCGGTTGAGCTTTATACTTTCATTGGTTTTCTGGAAAATATGGTGATATTTTGTACTGAGGTGTTGTTTGGCAATGAAGCTGCAGATACTGCAATTCGTCATGATCAGTGCATATGTAAGAAAAATGATCAATGTGTGAAAAATGAAGGTGACGACGATGATGATGACGATGACTCTGGTCATGTGGCCCCCGCTGCATGAATTAAAATATGTTTAAGTCATGATCAGGAGTCTCTGTTTAAAGAAATAATTAGCAGCATGTGTGTGTGTGTGTGTGTGTTTCTAGTAGGGTTTAGTATCTGGTAGAAAGATAGGGAAGGAAGGGAAGAGAGAAGTACTAGGAAGAATGTCAGCTGATGTATCGACTTGTGTACTGTGTTTTTGTTCTACATGTGCTACTTGATAAATAACACTACAATTTAAACATATATGATCGTCTTTTGTATGAACAATTAATGTATGTTTTCTTGATTTTGTGCTGCTTTAATTTCGCTCCTGGTCAAATGCAACGTAACATAAAATTCCTACCACACTTTGATATTTAATAAATAAAAAAAGAAAGAAAGAAGAAGAAAAATGAAGATGAAGATGAAGAAGTTGAAACGAAATTGGTGACTGATCTGATCAATGTTAGGGCAATAAAAATACAATATTGCTTCAAAAATGCAGAAAAATTAAAAGTACTACTTCTGCTTTGAAGGAATATGATGCCAAATTTATGGGGCTATTATTAGAAGTAAAAACTACTATATATCTTTGGTGTTTACTAGAAGAAAATATCAATTTATGTATCTGCTTGTGTATGATGTTTTTGTTCTACGAATACTACTTTATAAATAACACTATAATTAATAATTTAGACATATGTATCTATCTTAAATCATTAACTAATTAGGTGTCATTCTTGATTTTGTGCTTTTTTTTTTTAATTATATATCCTTATCAATTCAAATGCAACATACAATTTATTCATGCTAAACTTAGACCGTATTAATTCTTTCTTTTTATCTTAAAAGAAATTTAAAAAAAAAAAAACCGAGAAGTGGTGGCTGATCTGATCATCAATATAATTAGGGCAATAATAAAGACATCATCTTTGCCTCAAAAATGTGAAAGTAAGGAAATTAATACTTGGGGAACAGTGCATAGCATTAGCAGTTCTTACACGGCTTTTGAAACCCTAAATCTCCACGTCTGCTAATAGTGGGGGAGCCGTTTGGAGGATAAATTCTGGTGCAAATAAACCAAAGACTCAGAATTAAAACCTACATAAGAAGAAAATTTTGATGAAAGTATATATCTTACTAATTTGTTGCCGACTACATATTAATAATATTGTTGTGTGTAACTAAACTTGCTAGCTAGGACAAGCAAGGTAGCCTAGCGGCTAGCGTGGGTGAATTAATTTCATTAAATAAGGTACATTAAAATTTTTTTTTTTTTTGGGAGAAGTAATACTTCGGCTCGAAAATCCAAGCCTGAGTTACATTTATTGATATGAAAAAATTATACACGAATAAATAACGTACATTAATCCTAGAAGAAAATTGAAGGCATGGCTTCGGCTCTCTGCATGTTATTGAAGACATTCTCCTGCCAATTCAATGGAAATATTGATTTGAGGTCATTCTATCTTTGTTCTCACATATTGCTTAAATATATATAAAATAAAAAGTTTTTTTAAGATTATATAAGCAATTGAACTAAGGTGTTAATTATCTTTTGGGATGGAGCTCAGGAGTTCTTTTTACATACCTCATTTCTTTTCTTTTCTTTTCTTTTTTCTTTAAAAGTATAATTACAATCTGAATTTTAACAGTACAAAATACGCATAGATATAAGTCCTAGTGAAGTACAGCGCAAAAAACAACAAACACTACATACGTAAAAATAATTAGAATAATTAGAATAAACTCCCATATATACAGGGGAATCGATCCGGCCAAGGCCTCAACCTTGTCCCTAATTAAACAGGTTAGGCCTCATTGGCTTTGCACACTTTATTTCTTACTAATTAACTAAAGTGTAGTATAAAAAGATACGATTTTCGTGATATATATATATATATAGCTAGATTTATATATGTATAAGGAAATTAATGTAGTTGAAAGTTGAAAATATATGCTTGTTTTCACTAGCTAGCTAGGGATCACTACTTTTGAGCTGTAAATGCATATGTTTGTGCACACGAAATTCAGCAGAGGAATGCTGCCTCCCTCAAGACTGCCGTGTCGAGCGTCGGCCCGCCATGAGTTCCCCTCGTGCACGCTCCCTTTAATTACTTTGCCCTACATATAAGATGCTTGTTTTCACTAGCTAGCTAGGGATCACTACTTTTGAGCTGTAAATGCATATGTTTGTGCACACGAAATTCAGCAGAGGAATGCTGCCTCCCTCAAGACTGCCGTGTCGAGCGTCGGCCCGCCATGAGTTCCCCTCGTGCACGCTCCCTTTAATTACTTTGCCCTACATATAAGATGCTTGTTTTCACTAGCTAGCTAGGGATCACTACTTTTGAGCTGTAAATGCATATGTTTGTGCACACGAAATTCAGCAGAGGAATGCTGCCTCCCTCAAGACTGCCGTGTCGAGCGTCGGCCCGCCATGAGTTCCCCTCGTGCACGCTCCCTTTAATTACTTTGCCCTACATATAAGATGCTTGTTTTCACTAGCTAGCTAGGGATCACTACTTTTGAGCTGTAAATGCATATGTTTGTGCACACGAAATTCAGCAGAGGAATGCTGCCTCCCTCAAGACTGCCGTGTCGAGCGTCGGCCCGCCATGAGTTCCCCTCGTGCACGCTCCCTTTAATTACTTTGCCCTACATATAAGATGCTTGTTTTCACTAGCTAGCTAGGGATCACTACTTTTGAGCTGTAAATGCATATGTTTGTGCACACGAAATTCAGCAGAGGAATGCTGCCTCCCTCAAGACTGCCGTGTCGAGCGTCGGCCCGCCATGAGTTCCCCTCGTGCACGCTCCCTTTAATTACTTTGCCCTACATATAAGATGCTCACTAGTGTATCAGAGCAAAAAAATGAAGTGCTTTGATTCTGAATATAATAATGTACAGCAAGAATTGAGAATGATTGCTCATCAATTGGACCAAAAGATCAGTTCTGCCATTGATTCTCATCAAGATATAAATGGGAGAAGATTACTACAGATATCTTCTAACAATATCGAGTTATACAGCTCGCGCATCGCACCTCATTTTTTAGATCTACCTATCAAGATATATACTTGGCGCCATAATTTTTGTGGGCTTGTTTCAAAATGGTGATTTTCTGTGCTGAGAAGCTGATTTGTCAACTCATGTTGACTGGTAATTATGAAGCTCCAATTTATGCTCACAAATGTGTGAAAAATGAAGGCAACGATGATAATGACGACGATGACTCGGGTCATGTGGCACTCGGCAGCATGAATATGTAGTAGTATATAATTTCAGGAGTGATCTATATAGATCAAGAAATAAGTAGCATATATATACATGTCTTACTGATAGGGTTTTGCGGTACTATTACTTTTCACCTCTTCATCAATGCACATTTTAGTACAAAAGGCTAAGCTACAGTGCTGTGGTGCTACTTGTGATCAATAAAAATGATATATGTGTTATGATTTTAGTTAAGTCATCTCATTTCGTTTTGCTTCGAATTTGATGATCTTGTCTAATTCGGGGGCTAGTAGATATACACCTCAGCGCACTGTGATCTTCGATATGAGAAACAAGATTGTTAGTAGATTTATCCATTTTTTTTACTTTAGCTGCCAAAAATATATCTGTTGCTGAGTCTATTGTTAGAATATAATGATGGGTGTTTAGCATTTGAATATTATCATCATGTATTAATTTGTTGATATATTATGAAATATTATGATCTTTTGTGTATAATGCTATGGTTTCAAAGAAGAATTGGACGTTGTCTTGCAGTAAAAGCGCGCCTTCGAGCTTCTTTTCCGATATCAAAACATTTTATTTAAAGAGGTGCGTAAAACTCATCTTAAAGTCATGATGATCTAGTTAATAATTAGCTCATCGATGCACAACACAAAAGGCTAAAATCTCATGACCACCCTTTCAAATTTAGCAAAACAGTAGATCGATATCTGCTTAATTAGATCCATATTGAAGAGGAAGTACTAGCTAGAGGTTTGTTAATCTTGCCATTTGCATTTGCATTCTGTTGAGATTACTAAGTTTAAAATAAAATATTCTTGCAAGAACAAAGACCAATAATCTCCTAAAATGTAGAATAACTCAAGAACTTTGCTCCAACTCTCCCTCTTTGGTTGGTATGTTGAGCTCAGATTAAAGACCACACTATATGCACCGGAATCATGGCACCGTCTCCTGGGGAATGGCAACCGGAGGCTCACTGGAGTTGGACGGATTTTCACCGGAAAATGCTCATACACTCACTGCCTCTCTTGTTCCTTTTGAAATGGCCAAACCCAGTGAAAACAAAGACAAAGCATTGTCTTTAAACAAGTCCTCCAACGGTAACAAACAATTGGGACAAAAGTCACATTGGGCCATGGGATTTAAGTGAGCCACCATTTACACATTCATTTTCCCAATTTATTCAATTTCTATATATAATAATAATACGTGAATCTTGAATGGAACTTGGCTCGCTCGTGTATTGAAATTTACATTTACTGCTATTTCTTAAGGGAATGCATTTATATAATGATTGGATGCTTTGCAGAAAGGATAACGATCGAGCCACCCATTACTGGAACTAGAAGAAGCCTAATTGGCACTTTTCTTAGCTTCGAATTTTCATTGTAATTTGGGTTGATAGAATGTCCGTTGTTTGTAATAATAAAGCTCCGCTATTAGACATGATCTCTAATGAAAGCGCCTTTTCCCTTCAAAAAATGGAAAAAAAAAAAAAAAACACATATCGCGTGTTGACGCATATATAACAAAGAATTAAGCCTTCATGATCTCGACAAGATTGATATCAACTACACAAATCCTTTTCCACAATTCTATTCGGTTCATTATTATTGCAATTAAATCTGTGATCACAAGAGGCCAGGTTCTAACCAAATTATCTATTTGTTTCAGCATACGCACTTTTCTTAACAACCAAACGTCTTTTTATCGCACATACTCACTTACTTTTAAATGATCATTAATATTTATAATAAACAATTGAAACCTCACTAACAAATTGCAGCCACTTTCTAAGAAAATTTACAAAAGCTACAATATTATTATTATTATAAGGAAATGGAATTACTAACATGATTATTGTTAATATATAATTGAGCATATATTAATTTTGATTCGGTCAACTGTCAACCCAAAGACTGCTGACTTCTTCAAATATAAAGTACAAGAGTAGAACATACTGGTTGAAGAAATTCTCACAAGCCATGACTGGATGATCAAAGTTGACTACAATGTGACTGTATAAGCAGCCTTAATTTGTGCACCTAATCATCATCAACTTTTAATGTTATATACTCAATGATTTATGAATTATGAGTAATCGTGTAATATGAAGTGCAATCATGGAAGAAGTCAAAATTGGTACCAAGTATAAACAAAGGTATATATAGGACAAAAGAATTATATCGTATGAAGTTTTGCTTTGAACTATCACACTGACCAAATATTAATGCTGTTAAAAGAACATATTTGTCACGATAGACAGACCTGGTTAGCTTGAAGCCATTTAATAAAGGGTGCAACATATTTACGCATCTAATTTAGTGTCAAATATATAGACTTGAACCGTCCATTAAAATCTGACTCCAGGTATGTACATAATTTAGAATTAAAACTAGCTAATTTCATATTATAAATAATAATTATACAATATATTTAGTACATTTCATAATCACGTACAACGAAGGAATTAAAGAAGCTTCAATTATTGACTGGGATTTGTCAAAAAGTCAAGCCATCCCTCTATGCCCCTCCATAATAATATTGGAAACTTGCACCCCAATCCCCATGTGATCACAATATATAATATTTCTACAACTGATTCAATGCATGGGAAAGAGAAAGTGGCCCAAGGATTTTGGTGCAAACAAGTAGCAATTTTGGATCTCTTTGAATTATTCTTTTCAATAAACAGACTTCTAAGTTGAGCCGTTAATGAGAATTCACACGTTTGAATATTCGTGGTAAAGTTAAAATACCTTTCTTCGCAGTAATTCTTAATAAAATTACTATTCTAATAAAAAATCGATCGTCCCGAACCATGTCCAATCCTACATGCTCCATCCTGCCCCAAGTATTGCCGCCACCACGCTATGCACCGTGAAATTATTACATTATGGGAAGTAGCGTACGAGGGGTGGCACTACTCATAGGTGTGACATGTTGTTCTAGGAGAAAGACGTTGCTATTATCATTTTCCGGCAAGAATTGTGTTGGGGTTCATGATCGGTCGATTTTCAGCTAACACTTGAATAGAATATTGACTGAATCAGACAAAAGATTAATGTGCATTTGGTTCCGCTTCTTTATCTTTGCATGTACATACAAAAATTAGTTAGCTTTTTCGTATATATAATGGGTGGGCAGGCAATTTTATATTAATTAAAAGGTGTTGAATGAGGTGATCTAAATGTTGCAAACTTTAAAATTCTAACTATGCCATTGTAATTGAATAATTGTTAAATGACAGAGTCAATCACCTTAAAGAGGGAGGCGGGTCTTGAAAATTCCAACTGAACGAATGGTAAGGATAACATTTTACCTTTCAAAGGGATCATTTTTGTAAATTTAACAACAATGGACATCTACAGATATATCGTGAGAAATACTAGGACAATTTATGCAATAACCTAATAAATTAACGTGCCATACACTCCATTCTAGACCCAATCCTTTTGAAATTCTCAACGTACAGTAATGGTCTTAACTTATGTGCCATAAGACTTGTCGTGTTGTACGTACATGGACATATGCCCACGTAATACATTAAAGAGTAATGCTACACTTTCAAGTTGGTTTACCATTTAGTTCATCGGTTTACAATTTTAACTTTAAAATATCTAAAAACCAAATTATTTAAATGTCTTAATTGACAGTTTTACCCTTCATATTATTAATACACAACAGGTGAACTGATTAGTGAACCAAAATTGAAGTTTATCATTACTCTACATTAAATGTATATTTTACATTTTGAAATACAGTCGTGCCCCTAAATTGCTAATGCTAAGAATATTTTATATTAAAATTTCGAAACTTGTGGAAGGATTTGAACTTAATATGTTGGAATGGCATTAATATCTATAGAAATTGAACAAGCCAATTCTTCAATCTTCAATACATGTGACTATGATTTGCTTTATATGACAATTAGAGCTAATTCATAAAAAAATCTCGAAAATTCTGGTCATTTGAAAATAAGGAAAAAGTTTTAATCCAATCATTATTAGTCCCAAAGACTATGAGACCCACTATCAAGACCCTAGCTATCGAATGACATTTAAGTGAATTTCTTACGCTTAATCTAGGGTTCAATTCCCCTTATAATGTTTGAAAAAAAATGAAAGAAAAAGAAAAGAGACCCTATCAAATTTCCCGACAATCACGCGTGCACTAATTGAAGCAATCACCATCAGCAGCAAGGGCAAAAACCGACCTTTAGGGTGTAGTCCAATTCATTGGTGATCGACCTTACAAGTGTAAAGAGGGTACCTCTTATGCCTCATTTGGATGGCACAATACAAAGTCGCTAGTCGACCAACACTACCATGTGCAACTTATGTGGCCCTTATATTAGACCAAGTACTATTTTGTCTATATGAATATGTTCAAGTTCCGGCAGGCGGCAGCTGGCCTATGATGGTACTAGCAGCTGTGCCGTTCCTTCCTCGGGGAAAAGAGTTCAAAATTAAGACACTGTGCACTCCCCTATTGGTGGGATTACTTGGCGGTATCCACTCTAACGTTCCTTTTAAGTAAAAAATTAGGGATTGTAGAGGCAAATAACTCGATAAGTTGGTGCCTTTACTACTACTGCTACTATTAAGACAAGCCCCTTAGTGCTATCCAACATTCTTGATGTTGTCTATCCCAAACAGCCAAAAAAAGAATACATTGAGACATGGAAAAATGATACAGATATAAGTGGCGTGCAGTAGTGATTACATGGATATTTTTTTCATCATTCAATACAATCGTGTCACTTCTAGCTACAATGTCACATATTCATATCAGAATTTCATGCCTCTCTATAATTGTTGTTTGAGTAAATTTCACAAAAGGTCTCCAACTTTTACAAAAAGTAACAATTTCATCCTAACTTTTTATAAAGGTCGTAGGCCTCTAACCATTCAAAAATATGCACAAAAGGCCCCTATGGGTAATTTCTATCCATTTTCATACACACACACAAAATAAACATTTTACCCCTCTTTGTATGAAATAAAAAGGAATTAGTACAAAACCTTTTAAAAAATCTAAAAAATTTAAATAAAAGAATGAAAAATATTTTTTGGTTAGTTACACCTAGCTAAATTCCACCAAGTACCGTCATCATTGCCCTTGCCTTTTTTTGTTGATTGGAGAGTAAGGAATCAAGCATCCACTTAAGTTGCCTTTAATAATAATAAAAAAGGATATTTACCTATCATTTTTAATTATATATAGACGCAAAAATTTGAAATGAGGGGTTGTAGCATAAATAAAAGAGGTTCTCCTTTTTTCTTTACCAAAAATTCAAACCTTAATTTTTTTCGTAAGAAAAATTCATACATTTTTAATAGTTACAATTTTTATGACTTGAATATCAATCATATAGTTTAAATTTCAGAGAGTTTATTGCTTAAAGTGACTGTGACATTAGTTTTTGTGGTAGTGGCGTTAGATTAGTGAATTCAAAAGATAATATCCCAATCAATGTGTACGTATAATTTTGTGTTAAGTGAAGTATGCGAAAACGATATGTAGATAAATATATATATGTGTGTGAAAGAGAAAGCGTAGAGATATGAAAATAAATTTTTAAAATTTGTGTTCTTATTTTTTAAATTTAAATAAAAGGTAAGATCGTCTTTATAGAAAAAATAAACAATGAAAATTGAAAAATAATATGTATTTTTGTGCATATTTTGAAAGGTTAGGGACGTACCTACTTTAAAAAAATGAGTTAGGGATGAAATTGTTACTTTTTATAAAGTTGGGGACCTTTGTTGAAATTTACCTTTTTTGTTTTAACTTAGAATACCAAAATAAATTTTTTTGGACAAATAGGGAAGGGACAAAAAAAATGGTAGTTTAGGAGTTTATGCTTCTGTCTATTCCTACTAGAGTCTTGCTATTTGTATAAAAGTTTTTATAAAATCTTTTACTATTTCTGTCTCATAAAAATATTCTAATAGTTATTTTTACATAAATTACGAAACAATAGTTAATATAGTTAAAATACTATATTTTATCTTTTTTGGATATATTCTCTAATGTCTTATTAATTGTTTGAAATGCTTTCAAGTTTCAATGCATGAGCAGTTGAATAACAATAATCAATTAAGAACATATATTGAAATAAAAAATTAAATATATGCTTAATATAATGGATTATATTTTTGAGATGGAAGGAGTACAAAATAGGTTGATTTTACCATCTTACCTTGTGTATTGTCATTGGGAAAAGCTGCCACAGTGTACTTTCAAAAATCACATGAAGTTTTATGACTTGGCTGCTTAAAATTTTCTTTAAATGTAACGTGATGTGTGAGAAAATATAATCATCCAAACTTGATAGCTTAAAATATAAAAATTATGTAAGTGTAGCCTGGTCATGTTATAAATTAAAACATCCCTCTTCTTGTGATGATCAGGTTGGTCATCCATTCTTTATTTAAAAAAGAAAAAAAAAAGAAAAGAAAAGTGTTTGATATCCATTAAACATCATTTTTTTTTTTTTTGAGAGGAAATCCATTAAGCATCATTTGATACACTATCTTCAATTTTATTTTTTTAGTATTACAAATGTGGATTGTAGAGTGGGGAATTGAACCCTAATTGAATTTGTAAGAACCTCACTTGAAGGCCATTAAAGCACATTGGTATTGAGACTATGTTCGATGTATTAATAATAATTGTGAGATCTACTAGCGTAAAATTTAAAAAGTTATAATTATTTCAAGACCAACATGAAAGATATATATACCATGAACTTCCATGACTCGATATTTTTATATACAAGAGATGAATTGAAAAAAAAAAAAGATTCAGAATACATTCAACATTGAATTTTTATTCCATCATTATGTTATTAATTAATTAATTGTTTATTTATTAATAATTATGTCTAAATATATTCTCACAAACAATACCAAACAATTATTCAGTCACATTACAATCCAATTAATTATCTCTCATTAATCCTTTGATTAGTTTCCTTTATTAGACCTAATATATCAATAATGCAAACAGGAAACCATTACACCCAACTCCCAACTCCCAACTCCCAACTTTCAACTTTATTCTCCTAGCTAATTATGCAATAAACTAATCAAATCATTATCTTTTGCGTGACTAGTGCAAATGGTATGCCCCTTATGCATAATTAATTATTCATTATTTAATTTTTGATGGATGTCCTTACTCATACCTAAACAAAATCATCTCAAACCCAACATCATTGCAATTCTTCGAATCTTTTGAGGTTCTTAATTTCAACATGCTCATGTGAAGAATCTTTTTTATTTTAAAAACCAACTTTAAAGACTGATTAAACCAAACTTTCATCCTTTACCAATTCCTATTAAAACGTAAGTTCCATTTTAAAAAGTCAACTTTAATTAGAGAAGTAACTCTTGTCCTTACACACACACGCGCGCGTATACACAGACACTCCCCTAGAACTCAAACGCTTATATGTTAATTATTAATTATTTCATATTTATTCAATATTGAATGTGTCTAAAACAAACGTATGTATGTTCATTATTAATTCATATTTATTTGACATGAGATTTATCCTTTTACACATTCTAACCTTTACTTGAGCTGAGAAGAGCAAAGCACAAGTTCTACGTACAAAATTGTACCATGTCGGACTGAATAGATTAGAAAGATGCTTTACAAAACTTTTAAAAAAGAAAAAAAAAAGGAAAATTGCATTACTTATGACTTATGAGCAGAGGTGGGTCAGTTCAGTTAGGTTTTGCGGTTGAACAGAAACCGATCGACAATTTTGATTTGGAAATTTCATGGAACGAAATAGACCGAGGCCTTGTAGGTTTGGTTTTTTGTCAATTTTGGTCAGTTTTCATGGTTTTGTCAGTTTATTTCAGCTCTCGAATCAAATCGTTGGTGTTTTTGTAATTTTTTTGTCTCCTCAAAACGACTGAAACTAACCAAACTATCTGTTTGCCAGTTTTGATAAATTTCTAGCCCGAAAAATCCCCACCCCTAAACTATTACTACAGTAGGTATTGTCTAACAGCGTCTCCAATAGAATGTTTAATGGAAAAAAATTTCTGTCACATTAGTTAAAAAAAGTGATGTGGCAATAAAAGAAGTAGATATTGTTTACTACAATATCTACATCTAAGCATTGTAGTAAACAATGTCTATATGTATCAACTCTCCTATTTTCTCTCTCTCCCTCTTCTCTCTATTACTGTATTAACTACTCATATTTTGAAAAGTGTCTATTATTTCGTGCAATTCACATAACTATTAGAGATGTCTTATACTAATTTTTAATAATTCTAAGATCGGAAGAAAATCATCTACCTTATACTATTAGAGATGCTCTAATCTATCTTGCCAAACAATAATAACAGTTAAAAAAAACAGAGACTACGAAGAATTTTAAACAACAAAAAGCAAACAAGAGGTATCAATTATGTGTGACATTGTCTATGGACACACACGACAAGAACATCATGTGCACCGCCTCTAATGTAGTGTATGTGTATCCGCACCCGATCGCACTTACGTTATTAAATAATAATAACGATTAAAAAAGTACTAACAGCAATACGTGGAATCTATTCGGAGTGTGTCACTAAAGTAGATGGCGTTCGTGGCAACCACTGATTTATTTGCCCCACTCCGAAAGCCGCTAATTAAACGCCTCATTCCGTTGTCGTTTTGTTACCCGCGGTTTGCGGACAGCCCACGGTATATAACCTGCAACATACATATGCGAAAAATTGCTGTTTCACGCACCTACAATTTAAGAAAAGTTTCAATTATATCCTCCTAAAGTTGTAGTTATTATTTTTAACCAATTATTATTATTATTTTGGGTATCTTAATCACGTCTTCTTCAATAATAATTAACAAACTCAATGCTTCTATTTGATTTTATATTTGGCTCTGTTTGACATGACTGTTAATGTTCAACTTCTACTTTTTTGAGAAGCACAGTTGACGAATTTGGTAAATTTTTGAAACATTGATTATTAAAGAAATAATAGCATCCTACAACAAATTTTGAGAAGTTACAACTTCTACTTTTAATTTCTTCAGTTGATAACAATAATTAAATTGCTGGATTTAACCATATATTTTTTTTATACTTTTTATATATATTAGATAAAGATAGAGAAAATTTACAAATCATTTTATACAGTAATTTATTTTATTTAAATTTTCTCATTGAACCATAATATATATGATTGTGAACTATATATGTTTATTTTACTTTTTTGTGTATTTTTATTTATTAATTGGTTAATTTCAAATTTTTTTCATCAAACATTAATGCTTGTCGAAATTTTGTAATTCTTTATGAAATATTAAGTATATATTACATATTATTTCATAGAAGAAAAAATAAATATACCATATAATGATAAATAAAGATTTAAATGGTTTACCTTTTTGTAAATATAAAACGACACAATAATGAATCAGTTAAATTTATCAAACAATTAAAAACTTCTTTTGGACCTTACACCAATTTTAATAAAAATGTTTACTAAATACTAAACTGATTCTTTTCATAGTAGTTTCTTTTATCAAAATGCTTATTCAACAAGTTATATCAATACCAAATTTAGGGGAAAAAACTGTTAATCATAGTTTTTTTTTTTTAAATATTACAAGGGATAGTAGAGGTGGGGATTTGAACCCTTAATCAAGGGTGTGCGAAACTAGTTAAAATGCCACTAGACTACACAAGTCTTAGCCAGTTAATCAGAGTTTTAATTATATGTTTTGATAAGAAGTAGATTGTTTATGGCAAATAAAAATATGATGCACTCTTCGATCTGATTATTCAAAATATTGACTTTTAATAAATATTTTTAATTTTTCATTTCTTTTGTTAGCGAATAAAAGACTTAGCTTGTAAGTAATGAGCTTATACGAGAATTATTTCAATTGAAATTCAACTACTTAAAAGTTCATTAATTATTATTACTACATTGGTGACCCTTAGTATTTGAGCATGTTTAATAGCAGTCATAACAATTAGTTGATTAGATAAGCTACCAATGGTAAAAGTTCTATGATATTCGTGTTAAATTAATATAAGTCGCAATTTGAGAAAATGTGATTATATTAACACCATATTTTTTACTAATGACATTACATTTTAATTATACTCATCATCCTTTAGATCGGAAGAGCGTCGTTACACTTAGACTATTAACTAATTTTTTTGTCATATTTTTATTTTCAACATCTTATTATCATGAAATCTTATAACGAATGATATCTTGATTTAAAAAATTTCATTGCGAGTATTATTTAAAATTTTTAAATAAGCAAAAATGTACTACCTCTGTTCCACAAAGATATTCTGGTAGGTAATTTTAGGTTTATAAACAAACAATATTTAATATAGTTGAAACATTAAATTTTTACTTTAGTTTTTCACATATACCCTTATATCTATTAATTATTCGAAAGACTTTCAATGTACATGTACTGAAATAATAATAATTAATTAGGGGCACACATAGAAATGAAACATTACATGCATGTTTAACATAATAACTGGACTATTTTTTTGGGACGGCCGAAAAAAGAATACTGGAGTATCTTTGTGGGACGGAGATAGTAATATTGAATGATACACAACTACTTGTTTTTATATGATTTTAAGGTAGAAAATCAATTTTTTTCTAAATATATCTGATCATTAGGAACATGATATGATAATTAAATCAAAAAATGGAGAAAAAAATGTAGCAAAAACTTTTAGGTCCTTAAATACTATAAGAAACAAATATTATGGATGTTTACATTAAGAAAAATGTGGTGTATTTAGTAAAATAAGTGGTGTAGATATAATTAGCCTTTAAGAAATTCTACGTCTAATTTAAGTCATATCACATATTCGCCTGTCATACAAAATTTTAAAATTCTAGAAAGAAAAATAATAAATAAAATCATAAGAAAAACAATGAAGTCATAGATTTAGATATTCAAGACACTTGAAATTTTATTGTAAGTGTATAAAAGTATTTTGTACAAACTCTACAAATTATAGAGATCGGAATTTTAAACTTGTAAAACGATGTGCTGCAACAGAGAGGAACGTTCTTGGCTCTTGCGCACAATTTGGAATTGGAAGTAGAAACTACGATGTGCTGCAACAGAGAGGAACGTTCTTGGCTCTTGCGCACAATTTGGAATTGGAAGTAGAAACTATGGACCGCCACACCTCAACTGTTGAAGTCAATATGTTGCCACCCTAACAAAATGTCAAAAGTTTCAAACAAGAATTATTCAAATGTTATTTTCTCTAGAATTAACTATTAAGGGCTCCAAGTGCAAATATATTAAATTAGAGTCCTACAAAAGAAAAGTCACAAAGGAAATGCGAG
>CAVNYN010271712.1:0-22374 GCA_963692815.1 Nyctanthes arbor-tristis | reverse complement strand
TTTTTTTGTTTGGGGGGGGGGGGGGTGGGGGGATTGGGGGTTCAGAAGCAATGAAGATTGAAACAATGCTGAAGGTTTTTAGCAACTGTAAATCACTTCTTCAAATAAAATCGACAGATTGACTTTTATCATGTACTAAAATGGATTTAAGAATTTATATGCGGGAATAATTACTTGAGGCAAAATCAAATAATTTTTCAGTTATTATTACAGTAAGAAACAGAAATAATTTATTAATTTAGAAAAATTCGGTGCAACCCATTTGTAGAAAATAAATAATTAAAAATTCACCATTAGTAAGAATTTATGGTGTGTCTAATTGAAATTAATTTTAGTAGAAAATGTCACATTAATATTAATAGAAAATAATTTTATTTTTGTTTGTACGAGAGAGTATTACATTACATAGGCCAATAAAAATATATCACATATCCCTTATTATCACATGTTTTTTTCTTTATTTTTAATTGTAAGTTGGCACGCTTGAAAAAATTGTAGGTTGGCACACTTTTAATGCATCAACTTAGTGGTAAGTAGGACAATAAATAGAAATAGAATTGAAATTCTATAGGAGAGTGCATGGTGTGGTGTGGGTTTGTTTATTTTTTATATTTATTTATTTATTTATTTTATCAAATGCACCATTATATATGGATTCCATGAGAAGTTACCATCACTTACTTGGATCGTTTTTATAAATTTTGAAAATTCATCCGTAAATAACATAACAATTTACTTACTCGAGAGCTTCTTTATAATTTCTTATTTCTTTATTCGTTTACAAGAATTCTTTATTCGTTTACAAGAAATCTATAAGTACCACTAGTTATATAGATTGAACAAATGATGCTAATTTATAAATTCTTGCACGTTGATAATTATGCAAAGAATTCATTAATTAATGTCATATATCCAATCCAATTTATATAATTTAGTGATATATATGATATCTCTAGTATATTTCATTTATTTATTGTTATCTTATAGGAGTATAATATAAAATAAGTTTCATCTTATTCTTTTTCGGCAATGGTCCGAACCTTTGGATTCATTTGAACCCTTGTCCCCAACTAATTTCAATTATAATAGTATACAATTTAATTGGCTGTCAAAGAGAGCTTAAGGATTTAACGAAAAGATTATGCATTTGAAAAATTAAGAGTTTCATCTTCCCCGTCTTTTCTCTTCTTTCGTCCTTTTTTTTTCTTTTTTTTTTTTCTTTTTGTGTGTAGTAGCTTTTAATTAATGGTCTTCATTTTCATTTGAATTCGAGTAAACATCACACCAAATTGTTGTGTCAAAAAATGAAGATTCCACGTGTCCTTTCAAAATTCAATAATAATAATCATCAATTGCAATTAATTATTATTATTATTATATTATTACTAACTAACTTTAAAGGAGTACTTCGTTTATCTTATATTTTCTGTAAGATCCTTTGTTTAAGAAACTATTTTCCAAGATTCTTTTCTGGCATTATTGAATTTGTAGTTGTTGTAAAGACGAAATTTCATAGGTCAAAAGGCGTTGTCCAAATCGTTTTTTGTTTTGAAAATAATAATTAATTAAATTGATTGGCAAATAAAGTTGAAGCTATGTGTCTGCATGTAGGATAGACTGCTGTCCTTGTCCACCTGTGCCCGCCTTCGATACATTGAATTTTGACGTTCAAGTCTGGCTTTGCATTATCAGCTGTTTGTTTTTTCTTATGAAACTTGTCAATTTATTAGGCTTGTGGAATATATCGTTGAATATTTGCATCTCTAAGACTGTATCGATGCAAAATAAGCAGCCAGAGATCTCGTGACGGTAATATTCTCATGTTAGCTGACGTGTAGTAATACAACAAGGAATTGCGAGACTGAAAGTTCATGCAGTAACGTGCTAAACTGCTTGTAAGTAGTTTGACAAGCAAAGACTATATGATTGATTCTACAATAGTATCTTCAGTGCAAATGTGTACTCTTAGATTAACGTGGAGCATAAACACATATAAAACATACAAGCTTCAATTTTGTCTCTCGTCTTTCTTACATTTCTCTCTCTCTACTTTCCATTTGCTCTCCACAGTGTCTTTGACAATGTGTAGTTGTAGAAAGTGTCAAGAACAACTTTGTGAAGAAAATACAGAAAATAAGGTCATAAAAAAGGCTAAGAAATAAGAGAGAAACAATAGAAAATTGAAATTTATATATTTTGTGTCTTTCTCTCCGTTACACGTCACTCCAATATTATACACTTGTATGTAATGGAGATGTTCTGATCTATAACAAAAACTTCTCATGTCTACAACATTTTGGCGTCCAATTTTAAAATTCATCTCATGTGTTCTATTGGTACTGGAGCTATCAAAAGTGAATGGCGACTAAGATAGTTCAATTGTATTCTTATTCTTATCTGCACTTAATGCTACATTCAATTGTACATTTTTATGAGTTCATGAAATTTTTTTCAGAGTCTCTTTCAAAAACTTTTCGAAAGTTTTGTTAAAAGTCTCTCCACTCATGTGGCACCTATTAATACATATCATGTAAATTTGAAATACATATAACTTTGATTTGAAATATATATCATAGATATCTATGCACACTACATGAGTGAAAAGTTTCGGAACGTTTTTAAAATTTTCCATCTTTTTCATTAGTAACGAGAGTCAAACGTCCCTTTCGTTTAATTGGAATGTGAAATCCAGGGCAATTGGCCATGCCACCCGAGCAAACCTACCCAAAATAAAAAAATGGAATTTGTGCCTAGAAATTGCGTGGAGAAAAATTATATTGAAAATGAATAAACGACCAAATGTCTGCCGCTGACGCCACTAGATAAAATTGAGGGTAATTTTCACAAATTTTCAAAGGAGAGTATTGAGAGAGTAATACTGTACATCACACTAAGTAGAGAGTAATATTCTTCATAACCGGACTGATGATTTTCACTATAGGTCTTTAACTTTTTAATTTTGTATCAATGTTGTCCCTATTTTTTAGTCTACTAGGCCCCAAACCCTTCATTGTCCTTAATGTCACTTTTCATCTCCAACATTTCAATTTTCACAATTAACACATATCAATATGACTATTATACTTTTAATTCTTTATTTCTACTATAGATCCCTCACATTTCAATTCCTCATACCGATACTTAAATTGACAACTTTCTTCAATACTGATTTGATATCTATCAGGACCATTATAGATAGAGTTTTTTTTATTATTATTATTTTCGACTGTAGTCATTGGATTTTGGGAGTACATTAGAGTGGACAAGGGCTTTTATTTTATATTATTTTTTATTTTTTTATTTAAATAAGGGTAATTTACACCTATGGTCCCCAACCTTTTGACAATTAATAGATCACGTATCTAACTTTTATTATTCCTTGTAAAGGTCTTCAACCTTTAAACAAATCCTCATATACGTCTCTACAAACGAATTCGTCCAATTTCACCTTCAAACATCTAATTTTTAATTTTTTTAAAAACAAAGAAAAACGTGGGGAGTACGACTCCCCTTTCTGGTTGCCGGAAATGGTAGGCCTCCCTTTTGTTGGCTGTGCTGCTGGAAATGGCAACAAAGTTTTGCCATTTCCCACAGCCATAGTCAGGCTGAGGTTGGATGTCACCTCTCACCTATGAGTTTAGTTCATCCACATCTTCTTGAAGGTAATCGAGTTTTTTGTTTTGCCTATCAAGCTCAGATCCCATGTCAGTAGCCATTCCCTTCAGTTCACCCAATATATTGCTAAAATATAAAAGTGCATCCTCTTGCTTTTCCTTCTCAACCTCGTGGTGAATATTTATAGAATAATGAGATTACAAATGTGTGCCTATTCCGTAAGACTTCATTTTATATAACAAACATTTACCTCAATTTTGTTTAAGGCACTTTTCAATTCTGGACAAGGAGCATGAGAAGCAGACCATCCTTTGAGTGTTGGAACCAACCCTAATCTTTCCCTTTCATGCTGAATATGGTTGTCGGAAATGGCAGTAAAGTGCTATCATTTTTGGCAGCAAAAATTGGAGACTCCCTCCCTTTTGGCTGCCGGAGATGGAAGCTCTTTACTGCTAGCCTTTTGCTGCCATGTCCAGAAGCACAGGTCCCCCCACCCAACAAAAGGCTGCCATTTCCGGCAACCAAAATGGGAGTCTCCCTCCCCCCATTTTTCTTTTTCTTTTTTTTTAAAAATAAAAATGGGATGGTTAACGGTGGAATTCATTATTAGGGACATAATGAGGATTTGTTTAAAGGTTGAGGATCCTCACAAGAAAAAATAAAGGTTAGGGACGTGATCTATTAATTGTCGAAAAGTTCGGGACGTTAGGTGTAAATTATCTTTTAAATAATTAATAGTATAATGATAATTTTAATAGATATTGACAGTGAAAATTAAAATCTTAGGTACGAAAAATGTTAATGGGAATATAACACGATAAAAAAAATAAAAGGTTTGCACTCAAAAAAGATGGGGACAAAACTGTATAAAATCGAAAGGTTGGGGCTATTGTGGAAATAAAAAATCAAGGGTATAATAGTAATTTTGATAGTGGTTAATGGTGAAAATTGAAAGGTTGGAATGAAAAGTGACGTTGGAGATATAATACGATAATAAATGAAAAGTTGGGGACCTAGTAGGCTCAAAAAAAGAATAAGACAATTGATATAAAGTTGAAAGGTTGAGAACCTGGAGTGAAAATTACCCAAAATTGAATCAAGATATAACGGTCCCTGTAAGATTTGCATCCAAGTCATGGTGCCAACCAGTGGCATTAGAGTTGCTATTATGTATGTGACATTATGAAGGTAAAAAACATCCGACTAGTGCACCAAATCTTGATGTAATTGGGTTTAGATAGGAACTAATGAAATTTCCAATAAAAAAGTAAGCTTCATAATCATGTCATCGCAATTGCATAATTAAGAAATCGCACGTGATCGCAAAATTCAAAATATATTACTCCCCCCATTCCTCATAGATAGCCCCAATTGTAACATCCCGCAAATATCATATAAACAAATTATGCAATTTAATCATCATTTTGATAATGATGAGACATTTACCTGAATTTGCACCAATTGAAAGCTTATAAAATCAGGACGAAGTGATTAAATTGAATTGTGTCAATACTAAAGTTACAAGATTTGTCACTCGAATGAATACCAATAAGTGAAATGTGATAATATAATTGTATTTAATTGCAAAGTTGAGAGTTGCCACTCAATTGAATAAAAAAATTAAAATGTCTCAATGTAATCGTATTTGAATTATTGTGAGAATGTTATACACATAAATGTTGAGAATTAGAATATAATTATTGATAACATGACCGATATTTGGATAATGAATTAGAATTTGAATGTGATTATTGATAATGTATTGATAATGATTGAATAGTCACATGACTTTGTGATTGATAATGTAAGCGTTATTTTGATAATAATCGAATAACCATTTAAAATGTCACAAAAGGGAGCCTAGAGGTAAAGAATGTGATTATTAGTTAGCATTCTTGAAGTTGATAACATAATTGTAAAACCCTAATAATTGAAAGGACTCAAGTAACATAGATCGAAATATCATAACCTAATTATAAGACAGCACAAAGTATAAGGACTGCTCGTGTAATTTGCTACCTCACCACCAAGTGTACGGCTACACAACGCGCCACGTGTCGCGTTCTTGTCGGTGAAACTCAAATGTTTATTAAAAACAACTAAATCCAGATATTTTCTAACGATTATAAATAGGGGTAGAACGATATTTAGAATTCCTCAACCTTCCAACCAACTCTCTATCCCTTTCACCCTCCATACCAAGCCTAATTGTCTTGCCTCTTTGGTGAAGTTTAAGCCTTTCCTAAAGAGAAATTTGTTCAAAAGTGGTAAAGGGAAAGAAACAACCCCTAAAACCTATCAAACACTTGGTTTATTATTTAGAAGTGATCCTCTATAATATATATATAAGAAAACCAACTTGAAACACCACCTTGATTGAGGAACATGAGGGTTTTGAAGGCTTTTGACGATAATTGAAAAGAATCTTTCGCAAAATCGAGTTAAAGAGATGAGTAGCTAATACTTTGATTCCCTTTTTACATTTATAATATTTTGATACGATAAGCATGATTCTAATTGAAATATTCCATGAGACAAATATGGATTTAATGCATTGAAAAGAAATATTGATTTATTGCATTTGAATCACTAGTTATTCTACCCGTTTTGTATTGAATTGCTTTGAATTGTTTCCCACACTATGACCTATTCAATAATCTCATGATAAGGAAGATTAGTGTGGTGTTTACTTTGAATTGGAATATCGGTAAGGGTCAACTAGGATTAATTGTGGATCCACTTAATTGCACATGGCCATGATTGAATTGATACGACTCTAGTGCGCACCACGGGTAGTAGTTTAACTAGTGATATGACCCTCTTGTGCATTCAATGATCTTCTTGAAAATAAATCTTTAAATTGAAAGGTGAATCAAATGATTTTGTTACTCACTGAGTACTTCGTACTCACTCCCCTTTTATTACAATTTTTTTAGATAATTGGAGTTATGACATTTGAAAAGTAAGGCAAGCTAAGCGTTGGAACATGCTCGCAAACGGGAGTAGAGTTGTGCGTGTAGTGGAAACCTGTCTTTGAAGCGAGTACGAAAGCAACTATGAATTTAATACATTTTGTATTAATAAATATGCTCACCTCTCTATAATGTAGATATTTTTATGCCTTATATGGATAGTATTTGTAATGGTTTGAAGCTTACATTTCTTAATAAAAGCTTCCTAATAATTTGGCATGCTTTGGTCAATAATAAAATATTTTTCTATTAACACAATTTATTGTGTTCTTTGTATTTTATTGAAAAACTAAGTTTTAAGGATTCTTTAAAATATAACAAATTGTTAGTTTAAGTAATTAGCTTTATCAAGTCAAAAGATATTTGTTTGTTTTGTACGTCCTGTCCCCGTTACTTGTATTAAAGTTTCCGCTATAGAATTTGTTAATAAATATAAGATACTCGAAAATATTGTAAAATTAGTAGGGGTGTGACACCAATAGTCCCGCATAGATAGCTCTCTATTCATTTTACATTTGTCTCAAATGATTGTTAACGTTCTTTATTTAATTTAAATTAATTTCTTAATTTTCTAATATACTCTATTTATAATGCATTGTAATCAACAAGAAAGACAATTAAAGTGAAATATTAAGTAAATGAAATAACATATTAGAAAATATATTTTTAAAGATTAATTTTCATTGCTCATTCCCAAACTCTCAACCTTGACACAAATTCACGTGTTTTGTCCATTCTCTAAAATTTTTCATTATAACGACACGTTAGGCAAGGGGCAAAATGGGAATAAACCTTGGGGTGATTTTACTCTCGAATAATTCTATTTGGACAAATAAGTAGACAAAAAGTTTGATAAAATGAAAGGGTAGCCTATGTGATAACCATTGATGAAAATGTGATGTGATGTGTTGAAAAACAGGATTATATCATGTGTCAGTTTTATTTAAGTTTTTGTATCTTTTTTTGTTCAAATAACACAACTCTATTTAAGTTTTTGTATCTTTTTTTTGCTAAAATAGCACAACTCTTTATTCTGTCTCCGACATTTTAATTTTGACACAGTTTTGTCCACATTTTTTTCCTACTTTTTTCTCAACTTTCATATATTCACACATTACTTTCTCAGTATCAAAGTTTGTCAGCTATGCTTAATTGGTCAAATGCTTCAGTGGTATTATTTTGATTAAATTTCCAATTGTGTTATTAAAAATAAGTTGTTTTGATGTATATTTTTAAATTAGATGTTTACTTGGTAATTTTTTATTAGACTCTCGATTTGTTTAAGAAGTATATATAATAATACTCATATTAGGGTACTAGAATTTTGAGTAGCTCTCATAGTGTAGAGATTTAGAAATGAAACTAAATATGTAAAGGGTGGTCCTAACTCGTAAGGAAAGGAACCCGTTGACCAAGTACTCATACTTTAAATGAATGTATCATAGACAAAAATCACAACAAAACGAGTATGACATCTCTAATCCTGAACCGTCCAATATTGACCCAAAAACTGATATCGCTTTTGCTTCTCATTAAGAAAATAATGACAGCAGGCGGCACCCCTACTTGGGTAAGCTCAGGCAAGTTGTTATTTTGCACGTAGCAATAATAATTCATTTTGTAAGAATAATATATTATACTATGTATTATTTAGATTAGAGCTTACATAAAGGTAATTGACACATTTTTTTTTAATCGAATTATTAAATTAAATAAGTCAATGCCTATACATATTTATAATTATCTTCTCATCAGACAACATAAAATTGCCAATATACTTATAATTATCTACTCATCTCTCAACATAAAATTAGAAACTGTGAAACATGATTTGGTTTAATTTAGATTTCTCAAAATCTATTTTTATTAAAACTCATTTTCAACTGTATATTTTTCTATTAAAATAATCTTACGCGTAAAATTCATAATTTTTCCTTACTTTTTAATTTACATAATTTTTAAGAGTCCCTTTCAAATACTTCCTGAAAATTTTATTAAAAAACTTTTCTCTCATATGACATGCATAGATGTAATAGATGTATACCATGTGAATTTAAAATACACATAGTTTAAGTTTGAAATACACATAGCTTGCATTCATACACGCAACATAGGGTGAAAAGTTTTTTAACAAAACTTCCGAAAAGCGTTTGAAAAATTTCCTACTTTTTAAAAAAGGTAAATTTCAAAAAAGGTCTCAAACCCAACATTTCAAAAATATGCACAAAATGTCTTTATATATTATTTTTTGTCAATTTTCATTGTTCATTTTTTCTATAAAAACAATTTTACACTTTATTTAAATTAAAAAAAATAAGAACACACGAATTTTAAAAATTTATTTTAATCTTTCTACCGTTTTCTCTTTAACACACTTATACATATTCATCTGTATATTATTTTTCCGTCAACTTACTTAATACAAGCTATACATATACATTGATCAATATATTATCTTTGTCCCTTATCTTTCTCTCTATATATATTGAGTGGATAAAGATAAGGCATACACTTAAATTGCCTTTAACAATAATAAAAAGGGGATTTACCTCTCATATTTAGCTATATGTAGACGCAAAAAGTTGGAATGAAATAAGTTTTAACAGAAATAAAGGGCAAAATCCTCCATTTTTACCAATAATTCAAACATTTAATTTTTTCACAAAAAAAAATTCATACATTTTTAATCGTTCCAATTTTTATGATTTGAACATCAATCACATATCAATTTTTGTTGCTTATTTAGGTTTAAATTTTAGAAATTTTATTGCCTAAAGTGGCTATGGCATTAGTGTGGTGTGTGTTAAGTAAAGTGAATGGAAAAGACAATATATATTGACTAATATGTATGTATAATTTGTGTTAATTGGGTAGATAGGAAAACAATATACAGATGTATAAGTGTTTGAAATAATTTTTTAAAATTTGTATGTTCTTATTTTTTTAGTTCAAATAAAAGGTAAAATTGTACTTATGGAAAAATTGAACAATAAAAATTAACAAAAATAATATGTAGGGACTTTTTGTGAATATTTTTAAAAAGTTGGGGACTTATATGCATAAAAAAATTGGGAATGAAATTGTTATTTTTTCCAAAGGTCGAGGACTTTTTGTGAAATTTACCCTTTTAAAAATTACATTTTGTGAAGAAGATCAGTGTTGAGAGTCCACACATTATATAGAGTCCATTAGACATCATGTGTGGTGTCAAACAAATTATGTGGTAGGATCTCATAGATACATTAGAGTATAGATCCCTCAATGCGTCCAATGAGATCCTGTCACATAATTCACATGGTGTCCAATTGACTCTATAGAAAAACCGGTTGAGAGTCACTGCCCGGTTTGCCTTGTGAAGACTGAAAGCATTATGGATTGCATGGTGGATTGTGGCTTTGCTCGACAAGTTTGGTCAGCTTCTTCTATCAATTTTTAGCGCTATGTTGCTCAAGACTAAGGATTGGTTGCTGGTTTCTCTGGACAGAAGCGATCGGTTAGACAGAGAGAGGGTTGCCATTCTTTGTTGGGCTATTTAGCATAATAGAAACGACGTTGTCTAGCTTGGCCGCTCACTTTTGCCTCTTAAGGTGGTCTCCTTAGCTAATCTTTTACATCAACAATGGAATGAGGCAAGGCTGACCCAATCATCGGATAGAACCGCACCCAATTTAAGCATCACGCGTGGAGTCGGCCTGCTGAATGCTTGCTCAAGTTGAACGTGGATGCAGCCACTTTTCCCGAGCAAAACTCTATTGGCACTGGGCTGATTTTGATTAATGCAACAGCTTCATTTTTGGGTGCCAAGATTGTTAAGACTAGGGGCCTGTTCGATGAAAAGTTGGCTGAATTATTGGGGGTCCGAGGAGCTTTAACTTGAATTAAGGAGATGAACGTAGCTCGAGTTATAATGGAAATGGATGCATTGGTTGTATTTGAAGCCCTTCATTCAACGCATATCGATTTTGTCTCCATTTGGTTTAATACTCTATGATTGTAAACGTTTACTTATTGAACTTGATGGCATGAAATCCACCTGTGTTAGGCGATTTGTGAATCAGGCCGCCTATAAGCTTGTCAGGGCGACTGGTTCTTTGTCTACAAAGTGTTTACTTAGAATTTGAATTATCTGTTGGATTATAATATACTACGTGACATCATTTTATTAGTTGTTTTTTGTAAAAAGTAAAAAATTACAGCTTGACTTTTACTTTTTGACTTTTTGAAAAAATAAAACCAATGAAATAATAATGTGTAGCGGATTATGTGACAGATTATAATCTAGATTATAATCCGAGGAAGTTGCTAAACACTTTGCTAGAGTGTCGTTTCTTTTGCCCCCCCTCCCTCCCCGAAAAAAGGTTACTTGATGATGCAGTCCATTTTAATTCTCTTAATAAATAAAATTCCTCTTTTCCCAAAATAAAAAATAAAAAAATCATTTTTTTCACCAAATTAGCATTTATTTACAAACTCATTATAATGCATTTTAATGAAAAATAAGAGCGAGAATAAGTGTAGTCGAATGATTGAGAATAATATATACTAGTCTTATAAAATATGTAAATATTTTTAGTTTGATTGATTTTTATTTAAAAGTAAAATTGATTTGCAGAAAAAAAAACTATTTTTAAATAATGATTCAGATAACATTTTATAAAATAAGATAAATTTATAATTTTAGCTCATACATTGTGTAAAAAGAGAATAATTTAAGGAGAAGGCGTTAAACTTATCGTATTTTATAAAAAATGGTCTAAATCATTATCCTTTGCATCACGTGTCCGTATCACCTCCACAGAGTTGGATATATAACTAATAACTTACCAATTTCCTCTCGCCATCTTCATTTCCTTTGTCAGCCGAGGAGAGAGAGAGAGAGAGAGAGAGAGAGAGATGGTGGCTGTGGAGAGAGACATTGATGATCTTCCCAAGAATCCGGCTAACTTCACAGCGTTGACGCCACTCGGGTTCCTGGAGCGGGCTGCGTTGGTTCACCCGACCCGCAAATCCATAATCCACGGCTGTTTATCCTACACATGGAAGCAAACTTACGACCGATGCCGCCGATTGGCCTCCGCACTCACCAACCGTTCCATCACCTTCGGGAGTACGGTCAGTCATTATTTTTATCATCATTTCTATCGTCCTTCACTTATTGTTATTCTTTTAATTATTTTCGTTTTTAAAAAAAAAATGAAGGAATCAATTATTGGTTTCGGGAAGGTCTTGGGCTTTAATTGTGGATTAAGAATGATTGAATTAATGTTACATGTCTTCATCATGTTCTAAGACTTGCGGGGAATCCACTGTCCTTAATTGTTCTAATTTGGGTTGGAGTTCAAGCATCCAAACTGATTTCACAAAGTGCAGATATATAGTTGTATGATATCATTAAGATAATAAGGTTACACTTGTACCTTCCTTTTTTCTCCTAACTATTGTCCTCTTTTTCACGAGCATAATTTTAAGTACAACCTTTAAGTAGAAAATGTATAGTTGTGGTCCAAATAATTAACGTATTTACAACTTCAACCGATCATAAACTTACTTTTTCCTGAAGAACTCTTTTCGGATAAAAAAATGAAGTGATCTATTTTTGCTTATATTTATTTACTTTGGCTGGAATTTCAATATCAGTTTCTGACTTCCCCCCTGGCTTCACCAACAGATGAAATTATGAAACCAGTTGTCTTTTGATGCATTGCTGGTTTTCTGATTTAGCTAATTATCAAGTTGCTTTCCCTTTTCCCATTTAAAGTATGTTTGGTTAAGCGCAAAAGGTTTACTTATATCTTCAAATGAGATCAGAGGCGAAGCCAGGATTTTTATTAGGACTGAGCTGATAAAAGTGGAAGGTTGGAATGGGGCAGAGCCCCCTCCGTGGGAGTTTGGGGGCGAAATATTTTTTGTCATACCATAAATTGTTATGAATGGAATTTCTAAACTTCATGGTACAAAGCACAAAATTAAATATTTTGCAACAATCACACAAAATACCAAGTTTTAGCCTTTTTCTTTTAAAAAAAATGACATTGAAAGTGCAAAATACACAAGCTAACGTACCAAAATGAATCAATTCCCACCTCAAAATTGATCCACTAAACTAGTAAATTTCCATTGTGCTATCTGAATCCCACATGAAAATTCCACTAAAAAGAACTGTATATAGGGATTAATAAATCCGTATGTGAATCTCACATTTGAATTTCACTAAAAGGAAATGGAGCTGGAAGCTAATATATACATATGTGAATTTCACATTGACTTTTGACTAGAGAATGCCGGAGTTATACACCTTTAAATGGCTATTGGACCTATAAATCAAAAGACTTGAGATAAAAATTCGGCTGATTTCGCGTTTGTGGGCCTAGCCAAAAATAAAAAAAAAAAAGTTGGAATTTCATCTTGGGCTCAAGAGCTTGTCGTCCAGCTACCCCGTATATCCGTTTGTGAATGAGATAGTATTGAAATAAGTAGTGTTCTTTTGTATTTTTGTAATTTTTTTGGGTGAAAATAAAATAAATATGTTACTGTATTTTGCCAGTAAGATTTTCTTTCACGAAAAATGTTATAGTTAAGATCAAACAAAAGTTGTGCGTATTATTACTTGTTTGAATCAAGACTTCACTGGAGAGTAACTTTTAACTATTTTAGAGCTTGTGGGTATCCTATTAAAAAGAAAAAAAAAAAGGTAAACTTTCATGTTTTAGTGTGTGTTTGCAAACTCTTTAATATCTTATTTTCTCCTAATTTTTTAAATTTGGATTTGGTCAAACCAATCACAATCACATATCTGGTGTAACCCATATGTACTAACAAATCTTAACCATTTAACTCCACTCATTCTCTCTCTTATCTCACACAAAAATACATTTTTAGGAGTTTACAAACACCCGCATAGTGAAGTTGTAGAGTCCATTCATTTTAGCGAAACACCAGTGTATCCCATTACTGAAACACCTATTTCAAGATAAAAGTGGGAAGATTTAGCCAAGAGCCATGTGGTTTTATAGCATCTAAGTGACTTTCCCACACTGTTGGGTAGAGGTTCAATTTCCCTCCCCTACTGCCCTACACCCCTTTTATAATCCTTTAAAAAATGAAAAATAATAAGAAGGGAGTAATGGGAAAGAAACAAGGCTATCTTTAAAAGAAACTAGGCGCCGAGTATTAGAGCAATTGAAAGGATAAACATATGACTTGTCGATAGCAGTGCAGTTTATAATTTGATTGACAAAACAACTTAGCATATGTGCATTTATGAGTCAGCCTCGTAATGATTGATCGTAGACTTAGTCTTCACTTTCTTAAGAGCTAAGCCTCTGGGTTAATTTGATTTAAGGCAATGATACTTTACTGTTTGGAAATCTCTGTTTTTATATCTTTATTGCATTTGCTATCTTTCACTTTCAATTTTCAACCATTGCTAAGTCTAAAATTGTCATTTCTGGGGGGTGAATGAAATAATCAGCTGAATGAAGAAAAATCATGGTTGTTTTTCTTTTCCTAAAAGCTATAAGTTATTACTGACTTTTCAAAATTAAAGCTTATACTTTCAGTTAAGAGTTATCTCTTTCTTGTATTATTGGCAGGTTGCTGTAATTGCACCGAATATCCCTGCCATGTATGAAGCTCATTTTGGAGTTCCAATGTCTGGAGCTGTTTTAAATGCTGTTAATATTCGCCTAAATGCACAAACAATTGCTTTTCTTTTAGGACACTCGAAATCTGCTGTTATCATGGTGGACCAAGAATTTTTCACTTTGGCAGAGGAAGCTCTAAAAATTTTAGCAGAAAAAAGCAAAGGAAACTTCACACCTCCACTTCTGATTGTTATTGCGGATGAAAACTGTGACCCAAAATCTCTCCAGTATGCTCTGAGACGAGGTGCAATTGAATATGAAAAATTTTTGGAGACTGGTGGCCCAAACTTTGCATGGAAACCACCGCAGGATGAGTGGCATAGCATTGCATTGGGTTATACTTCCGGAACAACAGCTAGCCCGAAGGGGGTGGTCCTGCACCATAGAGGGGCATACCTCATGGCTGTGAGTAATGCTATCATATGGGGAATGCAGGAAGGAGCTGTGTACCTGTGGACTCTGCCCATGTTCCACTGTAATGGTTGGTGTTTCACTTGGACGCTTGCAGCCCTTTGTGGTACAAGCATATGCCTTAGACAGGTACCTGAGTGTCATTTTTACCTTACACATAAGGATAATCATCTACTCCTACTATTACCTGCTCATTATATACATAATACATTAAGTAGTTTGTTGTGCTTATGGCCACCCCTAACATTTAGGGCATGTCTAATACATGTTAGTTGTTAGTAAGTAGGACCACATATTACAATACATAAGAATTTACGTATTGTGTAAAGGAAGGTGGACTTTTCATTCAGTCAGCAGGCAAGATCATCTTGCCAGTCATTTATTAGCTATGTTGCCATCCAATTAATCAGTTACAATTTCAAATTTTTGTAGTTCTCATATGAAAAGAAATCACTGTCTTTTCTAAGTCATGTTGTTCTATTTCTATCTCTGCAAGTGTAGCTGGGACCTTTTAGAGTTTAAACTGACCTTTTGGTTGCCTTGCATTTTTGAATTCTTGAACTATGCAGGTGACAACCAAGGGTGTTTACTCGGCTATAGCTAACCTCAATGTTACCCATTTTTGCGCTGCTCCAGTGGTTCTTAACAGCATAGTTAATGCCCCCAAAGAGGAGGCAATTCTGCCTCTTCCTCGTGTTGTGCATGTAATGACTGCAGGTGCTGCTCCACCCCCATCTGTTCTTTTTGCAATGTCCGAACAGGGATTTCGAGTGACGCACACTTACGGACTATCGGAAACTTACGGGCCATCCACCATATGTGCATGGAAGCCTGAATGGGATTCTCTACCACCAGAAACTCAAGCACGTATGAATGCACGCCAAGGTGTCCGATATGTGGCTCTAGAGGGCTTGGACGTTGTTAACACCCAAACCATGGAACCTGTACCGGCGGATGGGACCACAGTCGGGGAAATTGTATTCAGGGGCAATGCTGTAATGAAGGGCTACCTGAAGAACCCCAAAGCAAATGAAGAGTCTTTTGCTGGTGGCTGGTTTCATTCAGGTGATCTTGGTGTAAAGCATCCAGATGGCTACATAGAGATTAAAGACCGATCAAAGGATATAATTATATCAGGGGGAGAAAACATCAGCAGCGTCGAGGTTGAGAATATACTATACCAACACCCTGCAATATTCGAAGTATCGGTGGTGGCCAGGCCAGATGAACAGTGGGGGGAATCACCTTGTGCATTTGTGACATTAAAGCCTGGAGTGGATGCTTCTGATCAAAAGCGCATAGCAGAAGATATAATGAAGTTCAGTCGATCAAAGATGCCGGCATATTGGGTTCCAAAGTCGGTAGTTTTTGGACAATTGCCTAAGACTGCCACCGGGAAAATACAGAAGCATATATTAAGGGCGAAAGCAAAGGAGATGGGACCAGTGAAGAAGAGCAGATTATAGGAACCGAGTGTCTTGTACCCTCTACTGTATATTGCTCTTAATAATAAATGGATACATTTTTGGTCCATCATCTTTCATTTTTATTATTTAAACAAAATTTGTATGTTGAAGATTAAATTTATCTATCTATTATTATATAAAGCTCAATAGTTGAGCCCAGGATTTTTCAGCCTAAAATTTTAGTCTATTGTTGAAAAATGGGATTAGAATTGTGCTATTTTTGAAAATGTGATTAGATGTTTTAAAGTCTTGGAAATTGGTGGGTAGGGTGTATGCCTTGATTAAGGCGAATATTTGCCTTCGAATCCAAAATGGTTTTGAATTATTCAAAGCAGCCGTGTAGTACATTAGGGCATATATAATGCAGAGTTAAAGTGTATATATAGCAAATATAATATTAAAGTGTACATTAGGGCATATATAATGCAGAGTTAAGGGTATATATAGCAAATAATATTGACATTAAATTTAAAAATTCTCTAATGCAACAATGTCAATATTGTATATTTGACAAGTTGTAATTAGGGATTTTGAAAAACAAAAGAGAAAGAAATATATTGATTGGATAAAATTAATGTTTGACATTGTCCATGACAATGTCATCTCTCTATGACAATGTCAAGCATTTAATGTGTCAAATCAATACTTTTTTGCCAATTGTCATATTATTTCATGACTATGACTATATATTAGAGATGCTCTGACAATGTCAAGTATTTAATGTGTCAAATCATCACTTTTTTGTCACTTGTCATATTATTCTATAACTATAACAGTACATTGGAGATACTCTTTCATTTGTCTAATATATTACTATAGCTAATCCATTTAACAAAAAAAAAAAACTATAGTTAGTCGATTTTAAAAATAGAATTGAACAACTCATGCATACATAGAATAAATTGGCATACTTATGTAGTTGTATGATAACATATAATGTAATATATAAAAACTTAGTACAATAAAATAATTAATTTTGGTCCATTTGGTTCCTATGCTTGTTCATAATATTTAAATATATTTAAATTTATAGTATGATTATTGCATGCAATAAAAATGTTTATAATCATTTATGATTTCTTATAAAATTTTATATAAAAAATACAGTTATAAAATATTACTTTGAAAAGATGACCTATGCTTACTTTGTATTTATTTATTATTATTGTGGTTTTAATCATGGAATTGAATTAAAATCGACCACAATAAACAATAAATATTAATAATCAATTGAATTAAATAATAGACAAATTGAAATTAAGGAATTAAACAATGCTGGGTAAGAAGTAAAAATATAATATGATATTAAAAAATTCAAATCAGAGTTACAATTTATCGCATTAATAATTGTTTTTTAAGAGAGGTTTGGGGATAAGAATTATTACAATTGTAATTTCAATTTCAAAACTCTTTACTGAAATAATTGTTAAAATTAAAATTAATCACAATAAATACTACAATAAAGATTAATCTTGAAATTGAATTGAAATTAAACACAATAAACCCTAAAGATTAATCTTGATATTGGAATTATTAAATATTACACTAAAAATTATTAAATAATTATTTGTGCATGTTGCTAAAGAAAAAACATGTTTCTTGAGAAACTCCTTGTGCTAAGCTAAAATAATTTAATAATTATTTGTGTTCATGGTAAGAGTTTTTTATTTTTTTGAATAATATATATGTATATATATATATATATTAAGTTTCATATTATTTTAGATTCTTCATAAAATTTTAAGCATGTAAAACTAAAAATTAGTTTGAAGGATAACATATGTTAGCTTAATTAATTAAATTATATTTAATATTATAATTAATGGATTGTTATAATAAATGAGGAATAATAAGAAGTAAGGACAAATTGTGAATTAAAATAAAAAAATCGAGATAAAAATGAAATCCAAATATTTTACAAAGATTCCACTTTTTATATATTATCATGTTGCAGTTTGTTGATGAATTTATTGTATTGAATTCTTATATTTTGTTTTTTGTTTTTGGGTAACAATTGTGCCACGTATCATTTTTGTTAGTCATTTATTGAATTGAATATATTTATTGGTTAAAAATTTACTTGTATAATAAAAAATTACTTATTATTTTCTTCGCTTGAAAGACAATAGCGAAACAATTCAGATGCAAAAAATGGTAATATAATATTCCTTTTTTCATATGTTAATTTGGCACTTAATTCGTTTTCAGTAGCGTTGGTGGTGTTTTTTACTTAATCATATTATGAACAAATATATAGAAAAAGTGTATTTTTTAGTCTTTAAGCATACCTAAATGTTACTATTCATACAATCATTGCTTTTTTTCTTTTTTCTTTCAACGAACTTCCATTATGTTGTCTTCCACCTTCATTCGCAACTGAAAACATCCTTGATACATACCATATCTATATATAATCAATACACAAAAATTTAAAAATAATTTTTTTAATTTATTATTTTTTATTCTATCAATTAATATGATAATAAAAAAAAGTTAAATAAAAATCTATTTTCTTTTTTTTTTCTTTTTGCTTTTTTAACCTTTTTTTTTCTTTTTTTGGGATATAGTATAACATTAAAAACAATATATCTTCTTATAAAAAATCACTAATTAAGTATTCAAGTTTATTATAAAAGTTGTCGTGTGTGCGTCACATAGGCATAACACTAATTTACGTAATAGTGCATGCATATCTTCACATCATACGTGGAATGTTATCTGCAAAGACCTTGATTTCATTCGATGTAAAATCTATGAAGATAGCATTTTATTTCTTTATATTTAATATTGAAATCAAAATTTGAAAAAGAAATCTTCAAAAGTTGTTTTAAATGTTAATTTTTTTATGGAGTCAATGAAGAGTAGAGCATGCGTGTTTATATGACAATACTTGACTTGAGAAAAAGTGATAGATCCTAATGTTTTATACAAATAGGAAAACGTGATGCATGCAAGCTCTATAACAGAGCTCGTATTGGCTCCATAGAGAAGTTGGTTTTAAATGGCTATTTAATAACATTGATTTCCTAATGAAGATAAATCTTATCATTGTGGGATGTCGTTATCTATTATGGTAGGCTCCTTAGCCGTTGGAAGACTTCGATTGTGACTCGTAAAATAAATTACACGAATCAAAAAGAGGACTAAAAACAAGAAATTAGCCGTTGAGTCAATATTAATAAGAAATAAGAAAAATTCAGTTTGAAATTATTTTAATTTAAATTCGAACTTGAAGTGTCATAATTTTCATTTAATCATGATGACACCAAAAAAGGAAAAAAAAAATAAATAGTGACGAAAATACATGACATTTATTGAAGATTTTGGCACCTAATAGTTGCGATTGACTCCCAAGGTAATGGTCTCCTCTAATGTTGTCGGTGTAACAATCTTGTTTAGTAAAATCAAACTTGTGTCTAATAATCTCCTAAATCCATCGTAGACAAGTATTCCTGTTATGGCCCTGTCCAAACCCATTTTGGTTGGGTTGGGCAAGACGACAGTACAGAAGTACTATATTATATTATATTATATTATATTATATTATATTATATGTAAAACTCGACCCATATAAATCGACCCATCGTTTTTAAAAAGAGAAACTTATTCATATTTCAAGAGTATCAAACTTAATACTTTAAATAAATGAGAAATTGTCAAATGGATGCTGGAAGAGATCCATATAAGGGCATTTTCGACATTACGAATCCTCAGACTTTTCATAAAACCTCCCCCTATATATGCACACACAGCAGAAATCTTTTTCTTTGCTTTTTCATCAGTTTCTTTCTTCCATTTCTTGCTTAGCTTTTTCTACATTTCAAGTTTCGTAGCACTCTCTCTCTCTCTCTCTCACACACACACACACACACAGAGACAGAGAGTTGAATTATTGATAAGTTTCTTGCATCTTCATCTGCAGGGTGCATAAAAATGGCAGACTACAACGGAAATGAAGAGAAGAGTATTGCCTTCTCCAAAGATCATGAGGTCTGTACTTCAAACAACTTTTCTTTTTCCCCCAGATTGTCTAATATTAATACCATCTATTCTTTTTTACATTCAATATGTTATCTTATTCGGATAGTAAGATAAAAGATAACATCGTAATGAAAAGTTAAAAGTATAACAAAAATGTTTGTATATAGTTTTAACGGGAGAAACAATTTTTTTTCTGATAAGATGTCAAAATCGAGAGTTTGAATAGATCACGGCACATACATGCAAAGCCATTGATGATTCAAATTAGAAAACAAGGGGCATGATTACACGTGGATCGGTCGATGTTTACTATTGAAGCACGTTTCATGATATATCAACGGTCTCACATACTATTTTCAAGTTTGTTATCTAGTCACGAATAATATATTTCTACTAATCATAACTTGTATACAATACAATATCAATCATGAGTGTGTGCAATATCTGATTTTGTATATTAAGCATTTTTTTTTTTTGGTTTTTATTTATCAAAATATGGATGTAATTAAATAGGGAAGATATTTTAGTAGTCCAAAAAGTAGAGTGAAAAATAGGGGCATAAATGTGATAGAGATATTTTTGGGCCGCATCACGTGGAGCATGGTCTACTATGTGCTTGTATAAGTCGATAAATGCCGTCTTTTGTAATTGAATGATTGTTATGTTAAATTGAACCAAATTTAAATGAGATAAACATATATAGTTACACACATCGTATTCAATTTAAATAATAATAATAATAATAAATAAACATAATGGGGACATCAAACTTCTTTTAACAATAGAATATTCTCCGCATAAATATTTTTCTTTTTTCGAAAAACCACATAAATATTTTTCCTTTTCAAATACAGACTGTATTGAAGCGGTAATTTGACAGAAAAATAATTAAAGTTATTTAAATACGTTTGTAAATAAAATACTCATATTAGTTGCTTTCTTTTAGTTTTAGCTAGCTAAAATAACTTAATTTGTTTCTTTAACTTCTAATTGCAGGATACCTCGACTGATAAAAAGTATGGAAGGCTCGTGCCTAAGAAGAAACCTTTAATATCAAAGGCAAGTATGACTTTGATTTATATAAGATTATTAAATGTGCATTTTTTTTCCTTATTTAAAAAAATATACATGTGCTTTAATATAGGACCATGAGCGTGCCTTCTTCGACTCAGCCGATTGGGCTTTATGCAAGGTACTGTTCAATTGGTTACATATTACTTTTTGACAGATTTACACTTACAATTGAGTTTTCTTTTGTAACATGTGTCAATTTTATTTTACCAAAATAGACCCGTGCAACATGATGAAATTTCTTAGTTATCTTTTTAAATGTTACTATTCTGATTTTTGTATTACATTCATTCATTTTATTTAAATAAATTTCAGCAAGGAGCAGGAGTTAATCCCCAGTCAACAGTGGCTATAGAGACATTGACACCAAAATTACAAGTATTAACTAATTGATTAATGATTATTTCTCATTAATGTACAAAATAAAATGCAATTAACTACACTGTTATTTTATTTTCCTCAAAATTTGATGCAGAGAACGCCACGTCAGCAACTGCCACCTCGGAGGCCTACTTGTACATAAGAAACCTTGAGGAGAATATTGAGATATTTATCTCCAATGAAATTGTCTTTTGAAGTTTATGAAATATACCAGTTGCATCTATAAAAGTATTGTGTAAAGTAGTGATAGTCTAAATGTTTTCATTGAGGTCCACTTCTTATGTCGACAAATAATATGCCACCCGAATAACTTTGGACATGACAATTAGATTCGAGCTATGCTCAACTCTGTATAGCAAAATGACTTTAAAAGACGAAACCCGATTGGAGACTCGTTTTACTATTTTTCCGTTGGTGTTATTATTATTATTATTATTACTACTACAAAATCCCTCCAAACCCCATCACCAATAAGAAAATTCGTGCAAGAAAGAAATGAGGGATTTGGCTTCAAACTAAACAGACTTTTTAACTGCCACGTTCTTCCAGGAAACCTTCATTCTTGCTTTCTTTCTTCATCACCATTTTTTCTTTCAATGGATTCAATCAAGAATCTCTGCAAAGGAGTCCTGCAATTTGCAAAAGATTTCACATGCCCCGTTTCAGCATCAAGAACTCGAAATTTCTTTACACTCGCTTTCACTCTAGTTCTTATCTTCTTCTTCGTCTTTCCCTCTGAGGATTCGTTTCCTGTAATTTCTTACACCAGCCTTGCCGCTCGGATTCACTCTAATTCCAATCAGGTTGCTGCATTGTCCTCTGATGCTTCGCCTG
>CAVNYN010271710.1:0-12501 GCA_963692815.1 Nyctanthes arbor-tristis | reverse complement strand
AGCTATAAATTTTTTTCATTCATTGTTCAACTTTCTTTTGGATATATTTTTTTAACATTGTTCTTCTCGTGCATCATACGGGTGTTAAACTAGTAACAATTAAAATCAATACTTTATGATTTACCTAGTTATGCATAGCCTTTATATATATTCAATTTATATATGACCCATTTCACACACACACACACACACACACATAAAACATGCCAATAGTTGGTATCTTATGACTTTGGCCTCACTAAAATATTTACAAAAACTATATGCAAGCTACACTTTTTATATCTATGCCACAATGAAATGGTGGTTATTAATATATGTAGTCATCATTATAATTACAATTCAAATATTTTTATATCATATTTTAATCATCAATATTTCATTTATGTCGGTATTGATAATTCCTTTCATGCCAATAGTTGGCATCTTATGACTTTGGCCTTCTAAAATATTTACAAAAACTATATGCACGCTGCACTTTTTATATCCGTACCACAATGAAATGATGGTTATTAATATATATACATATATATATATAGAGTCATCATTATAATTGCAATTCAAATATTTTTATATCATATTTTAATCATCAATATTTCATTTAGATCAGTATTGATAATTCCTTTCCAAAAATTATATATTTTGAACGAATTTGTGACATTTTTCTTTTAATTACTTTCGTATATTATATAAAATACAATATGAGGAAATAAAATTTGAAGACAATTTTAACATATTTTGGGAAAGAAAATTGATATAAAAAACATAAAATGTTCTGGTTAAAAATTAATGATGAAAGATGAATTTAAACAATTGTGGACATACAAATATAATTTTAAAACACTAAGAATTTTCAATGCAACTACTTTGTGGTATATGTTTAGTGAAACTTGTAGTGTTAATATTTGTTGACTAATTATATTATAAAAAGATGGTCATATATATTCATTTTTTCAGATAGATTAAGAAAAATATACCTTTTTATTTATTAATTATTCTACATTAATAATTCTATTTTTTTTAATAATTATGCATATTAAATAGAAATATGTAAGAACTGATTTGAACAAGTGCTATATTGGTTAAGTATTTACATTTCGGCTAGGAGGTCTCAAGTACGAATCATGCCTACCTCTTCCCTATTATCCCTCCCCTCCTCTCCCCTTGTATAAAAAATAGGAATATATAAAAAAATTAATATTTCAACTACTTTTCAAGAAAGAAACTTGACCATATTTTTGGACAGATAAAAAAGAAAAACTGGACCATCTTTTTAGACGGAGGTAGTGCATATTTTCTTTTGAGTATGGAGATTATGCATGCTTGAAATCACCAATATATGATAACCAAACTACTATTACATGATAAAGAGCAAGATATGACGAAGAGTAATGTTGAAACTTCGAATATAAGCATTGCCTAAGCGTTGCTTATGTGAATTTTTTAGAGCACGGATTGTTAGTACCTTAAAGCACTGATCTTTGACCCTACTAAAATATTTAACTAATAAAAATAAATAAATGCACCTTATCGGTAGGTGGCATTTATATTTTTTATTTTTCATGTGTGTATGTATAACAGACTTTTATGCTTAGCCTTTATATATTCATTTGATTCGTTTCTGGCGGGCAAAGCCAACTATTAATATTAATTAATACATCCTAGATTAATTAATTATTATGTATGTTACTAAAATATTGGAATTCTTATTTTTTATATCATCCTTTTCTTTATCATTGGCAAAGTCAACTGTACAAGTTTGCAAAAGATATAAAAAAAAAAAAAAAAAAGTCAACTGTATCCATCCTACCAGTACCGCTATATATACTGTATTAGTTCATTCTCCACTAAGCAAGAATTCAATGGCCAAGTTTCTATTTTTCAATGCGACTTTCTCTGCCATTTTTATCTGCTTCCTCCTCATGATCGCTTTCAAAGGTAAGAGTTAATAATTTTTTATTTGTTTCATCCATGGATGGGATATTACTGTATATAGATGCATACCAGCATGCAGAACACGCCAAAATCACGGCAACATATACTAGTTAGTCACTCCGTTCAAAAAATTATTGCAATGAGTCTTAATGAGCTTGGTCGAATGATAGAGATTCGTACATCGTACATGCATGTTCCATAAAATATGTAAATGTAATTAGTTTGACTAATTTTTATTTAAAGCACGTAGAATTGGTTTGCAAAAAATGAATTTGACTCTTAGATTGATGATGTATGCAGATGCACAAAAGGGTGAAGCCCAACCCGCCCAATGTGACCGTCGTTCAACCTTTACTTTGGTTACTTGTATTGCTGATGCTTGTTATGCCCAATGCAGAGCTGTAGATGCTGCTCTGAGAGGCTCTTGTTTGAACGGACAATGTATCTGTCACTTTTGCCCTGAATAAATTAATGCTCTCATGCGTTTACGTATCTCTACACTTTTTCCAATGTAGTACACTATCGGTCTCCAGTCTAAATAATTTGTATTGAATATTATATTAATGTGTATTGTCTTATCTAATTATGTTACACTCTTTGTAAAATTACCATTGTTGCTTCTTGATGCCATTTCATTTTTTCAAATGTTAATGCATGTAGGTATATTTCATTCCTTTGAAGGGGTTGGCTTCTTGTAATTTTAACCATTTTATTTTATTTTTGGATTATTATAATAATAGCAAATTCTATATATAAATACTAGAACTTACTGCCAATTGATTTTCTATTAATACGTAATAGTAATAAATTGAAAAAGAAGTCAATCAATGAGAAACATAAATTTAATCCCCCTCCCCAAAAAAAAAAAAAAGAAAAGAAAAAAAGAGAAACATAAGCCTATTATATGCCTATTCGCAGTCGGGGGTCATCGCCGGGAAATTATATTACCACCAGAATAATTTATTCTCATACCACATTTTCTTATTTTCGTAAATATCCTTAAATGAAATTACATCAATAACCTTCTTTTCAACCTTTTTTTTTTGAGAAAGGTTTTTTTTTCTTTCTCACACCTTTTTTAATAATATTTTTTTCTTCGGATACTAAGCGCAAGGATCACTGCCATCAAAATTTGATTGCGACTATGGATATGTACGTTCTCCTTCAGATTATTTCAATTTTACTTTGTTGGTCAATAATATATCTACATTGTAAATAATGAAAGGGATGGAATGGTAAGAAGCATTGTCAGACTTGGGGGGTTTTGTGAAGTGCCTCTTTCAACTCTTGGACATTTCTTGTCCTTAACATCCAGTAAGTTCGATTTAACCAAATGAGTAATGAATATAGTATTACTGCTGTTTCAGGTCCTTGGTCGTACCAGTTACCACATCATTGTTTCTGGTTTGAATGGCTATATGGCAATCGTCCATAATCTAAAGAATCCAGTGCACAAGTGGCGTTGCGGTGCTGCTCCTATAACAGTAGGTTTTCTCACTCTCTCAATATGTCTCATTTACAAAGAGAATTAGCATGGATGATTACAAACTTAAGTTTGCGCTCAAGTTTTCTAGTTTCAGTTCTTTTCTCACTTCTAATTAACATAGAAAAATTTTATGAGTATGAATTATGAAGTTAAACGGTTGAATATAACATTTGTAACTCTAGACTATGATGAGTTTTGATCCTCACGGGCAACTTGGCCTGCATCCAACAGCTGTGGATTTGGACGGCAAGTCATATGAGTAAGTCACTTCTTTACTCCAAAATGTATTTCAAATGCCCTGCTTCACTCTTTTCTGGCAGAATTTAGCCCCTTTTCCTGGTTAATACTGCTGCAGGCTGTTGAGGAAAAACATGACACAATTTTTGACGGAGGATCTCTACATAAACCCAGGACCCCTTCAATTTGACGGTTCTGGGGCTGATGCAAGGGCACTTACACTGTGTGCTGAGGATCAGGCCTCCAAGTACTCTGCTCTTGTCAGCCAACTGCAGGAACTCCTCGGCAAGGTTGACTCCATCCCAATCAGTCTTTTCAAATTGTCAATTATTATGCTTTTGCATTGAAAGTTGCTGCATAATGGTACAACATTGTATTTCCCTTTTCTAACCTCCGGTTTTTTTTTTATTTATTTATTTATATATATATATATATATATATAAAGAAAAAAAACCAGGAGCCTTCCACGGAGGAAGCAGGGATTCCTCCAGATTCCATGTTCTGTCTCTGATGTAGGAAACACTCATTCCCAGTTAAAACTAAAGATAATGCACAATAACGTGTCATTCACAGGATGAAGGAAGAATCTCTGTCCGGTCAAAAATTATAAACAGGCAAGTTGTTCTACAATATAAAAATAATAGGAATCAAGAAATTCAAAACTTTGGAGTGTATAGACTGTGTTTTGTAATTTGAAGGAATGCTGAAACACACTTCAAGTGACTTCTAACATTCCAAAACAAGTCAGATCATACTATCACTAGGTTTAATTTACATTAGATGCTCAAGCAAGAAAAATCGCATATGAGAAGAGAGACTAGAAGCATATTCACCCAACAATTCTTCCAACATATTACGGCTGAAAGTTCTTACAATGATTCGTGCATAAACATTACACTAATACATAACTAATACTGTATTATTTTTTCATTGTATATTTCAGTTCCAGTAAATAAGAGACAACAAAGTGAATGAATCACAATTCCATATAACTAAGGCAGCTTAAGTAGATATGCTTTTAATAGCATGCATATACATATTACATAAACTGAATTGTTAAAAAGTATATCATTTTCAGTATATCTTGGTTGGTACTCCAAATGTCAAAAGCTAAACTTCAACCTCTAAATAACAGCATATAAAAGCATGAGAGTAGATGTGTGTGTGTATATATATATTTATTTATTTATTATTTATTTTTTTAGAAAAATATCTCAACTAAAAAATCAAAACCCGAGATATAACCTTTATTATATATATTATAACATATATTACATACACCTGTACAAAATAAAAACATATATATACATATGATAGTTGATATTTAATTTGAAACTTAATTAGTTGGAAATGCGTATATATTATTAAAACAAAATAAAAAAAGAGACATATATAAGTAGGATAGTGGTTTTGGCGGAAAAATTTGCATATAGCCACTATCCTACTTTAACATATATAGGATCATAATTTACAGCAAAGTTTAACAATATTGTTATTGTTAACAAAAATAAATATCCTTTTATTTTTTGGCACTAATTCAAATAAATGACATTGTAGGAAATAGTTGTTAAAATGCGGTGTCACATATTTTGTAAAAATTTGTTATTTGAAACAAATAAAATCAGATAGCATGGAGATAATATAATTTTTTTCTTTTTTTGGGCAACCGAAGATGATATAAATTAATGATACATAAAAGCAATTATATATTTTTAAAGAAAAGTAATCGTGATCTATTTATTATTTATAGTGGAAAACATTAAGAACAAATTACAATTATAATTTTCAATTTACCTAAACTTACGATATATATATATATATTTAGTTAATTAAATATTCAATTTAATTAAGACAGTTCATAAAAAATAAAAGTTTCAAAAAGAAACTTATTATCCAATGAATATGGGTTATCAGGTACGTTTCTCATTTATATTTATTTCTACTATTTTATTATTATTTGATGAACATAGGTTATCAATTAAGTTTTTCACTCATATTAATTAATTTTCATTGTTTTATGAGTTATAAACTTCAAGTTTTTTACTAAAAAAAATTATAAACTCTAAATATTTTAATCACTTGGACACTTATCCATCATTATATAATCAAATTTATCTGCAATTTAAACAATTAAATGATGATAAATATCTATTAGTTATTAAATTGAATAATGAATCTTATTTCAAAAAATTAGATGGATAAGGTAAATGAGAATAAAAAATTTAAAAAATTAAGAACACAACACGAGTTATCGCAATAAAAAACGAAATGTCAAAAAGACCTTATTAACAGACCTTTTGGCCAGAAAACCAAGGTACAAATGTACCGCATACTAATTTGCTTATATATATAGATTTGGGATGAGATATCTTTTCGGATTTTTTGTGGTCAGCATCACTCTTTTTTGTAAAACTTGGCATTAACTAGTGCCTTCATGATTCCTCACCGGACTATCTATGAGAAAATTTCTTGTACTTCACCATTTAATTCATTGACACGGGTACTCCAAGCAAGTAAGATATTGAGGGTCTATGTAGAAGTATGAAGCTTTTACATAAAATTCTACTATTTTAAAAAGAAAAATGGAGGGAATGTCTTTAGTTGGGTTAGGTAGACAAAATCTATTCTATTTTGTATTATTGTACCAGAAAAGTGTCTACTCTTTTGACTAGGAAAGTATGGTTGTAATGTACTTGAAAATCAACAATTTATCTTGTATAAGTGTGGCTATTCCAATGTCAAATCTAAGGAGATAATATTTTTTCCCAAAAACTTCAGATCTCACTCCCTTCTTGTTTCATTTTATGCTCTCTGCAACAATAGTTTTTCATCCGTTTTTCTTCATTACATTTGACGCTCTTTATTATTTGATTGTTGCTGGAAACTTGCTGGTTTTACAGTAGAAGTCAGAGATGAGAAACTAACATTTGGTATCAGAGCTTCACTGATCTTAAAGGCCTGTGAGAAAGAAGAAAATGTCAAAACCGATTTATCTTCACTTCCAACTCCTATAGTGTTTGGAGGGGAAAATAATGAGTTCTGGTCCGTCAAATGAAAGCTTTCTTGATGGAACATGATTTGTGGGAAATAGTTGAGGAAGATTACGAACCTCCAGCATGATATGCAACTCATACAGTGAACCAATTGAAGTAGCTTAAAGACCAGTCTATTAAAAATATGAAGGCTCTCTCTTTTCTTCACTCAGCTGTATCAGTAACCATTTTTCCCAGAATCATTGCTGTGACTTCAGTAAAAGAAGCTTGGGAAAAACTTCAAGAAGAGTTTAAAGGTTCAGAAAACGTGAGTGCTGTAAAATTGCAAGCATTAAGCAGGGAGCTTCAAAATCTGAAGATGAAGAAAGCTGAAACAGTTAAAGATTACACTTCAAGGTGGTTGATGTTGTAAATCAACTAAATTTGAATGGGAAAGTACCAGAGAAGAAAGCATTCTAAAAGGTGTTGAGCACTCTACTTGAGAAGTATGTTGCTATTACAACATCCATAGAGCACACAAAGGATCTATCAAGCCTTTCATTAACTGAGCTTATAGGTGCTTTGTTGGCCTATGTGCAAAGAGTGGCTTCAAAATATGAGACTTCAAGTGAAGGAGCATTTGCTACAAGACATAGACAGACAATAAACCTTAAAAGAAAATAGTGAAAAGAAGCATTATGATGAGAAAAAGAAGGGGAAAGGAAATACTTATCCTCCTTGTGGACATTGGGGGAAGAACAACCATTCGGAGTAGAATTGTTGAAAAACCAAGCAATATAGGTATTGTAAGAAGTATGTCCATATAGAGAATAATTGCAGGGCCAAAAATCAGCACTAGAATCATAAAGAAATTAGAATCAGCAAGCTACACTTGCACATGAGAAGAAAGATAGAAGCAGTCAATAGGGCTGATATGAATGACAAGAGAGCATTGTTCGTGGACAATGGGTGCACAAATCATATGACCAACATGGAGCAGATTTTTGGTCATCTAAATACTGACGTCAAAGCCTCAATAAAGATAGGAAATAGATAAGCTCTTCCAGCCAAAGGGAATGGTACCATTGTTGTCCAAACTAAGAAAGGTGCAAAATATATTGAGGATGTTTTATTAGTCCCTAAATTGAGCTTTAATTTGTTAAGTGTTGGTCAAATGCTTGAGAAGAATTATGCTGTAAACTTTATAAATCGGATGTGCAAAATATATGATCCATCTACTGTCGAAATAGCTTGTATACCCATTAAGAATAAAAATATTAGCATTCAATAGAATAGTTGGCTTGCAAATGTTCCAAGAACTGATATTGATGAATCTGGTTTGTGGCATAAAAGATATGGACATTTTAATTACAAGTCTCTATCCTATGTACATTTGTATGATTTGGTGAGGGATTTGTCTAAGATCACGGAACCAGAAGGGGTGTGTGAGAGTTGTAGCTTGGCTAAGATGCATAGAGAGTCATTTTCTATTGATGGTGCACAGAGAGCAACTGCAAAATTGCAGCTTGTGTATACAGACATTTGTGGTCCTATAAAAACTCCTTCTTTGAGTCAGAATTTGTATTTTGTGCTGTTCATTGATTATTATACCAGAATGTGTTCGGTGTATTTCATGAGGAACAAGTCTGATGTGTTCAATGTATTCAAGAAGTTCAAGAATCTAGTGGAAGAACAATCTAGTTGCAAAATTCAGACTCTAAGATCAGATAATAGCAAAGCGTATACTTCAACAAATTTTAATTAGTTTTGTGAGGAGTATAAAGTTCATCACCAGCTTACTATCCCCTACACTCCATAGCAAAATAGAGTGGTAGAGAGGAAAAATAGACCAGTCATGGAAATGGCCAGATGTATGCTAGTTGAGAAGGGATTACCAAACAAATTTGGGCTGAAGTAGTATATACATCAGTTTACTTGCAAAATAGACTCTCAACAAAGGCTGTGAAAAGCAAGACACCTATTGAGGCATGGTCTGAACTAAAACCTACAGCTAAACATCTCAAAGTCTTTGGTTCCTTGTGCTATATTCATGTCCCAGATCATAAGAGAAGCAAGCTGGATCACAAGGCTATGAAAGGGATCTTTCTTGGCTATATATAGTTCTTAGTCAAAGGGATATAAAATCTATAACTTGGCAACTGAGAAGATTATAGTTTCTAGAGCTATAAAAGTTGATGAGAATACTAATTAAACGGAATTGGGAGAATCTAAATCACAGTAGAGGCCAATCATTTATTCTACCACATCAGTAGACCAGCTCCAACACAAGAAATTCAGCCTTTTACTTTTGACTCTACCCCATCAAATGAAGGTCTATTTGAATCTTCTTCAAGCTTTAGGCCACCTCTTAGAGGAACTAGACCATTGAATGAGATTTATGAGAGATGTTACACGGCAATTGTTGAACCAGCAAGCCATGAAGAAGCAACAAATATCCAGAATAGGTTGATGCAATGGAGGGTGAAATGGAAATCATTCAGAAAAATCAGACTTGGGAATTGGTTTCTAGACCAGATGATAGAAAAGTTATTGGAATAAAGTAGATTTACAAAGCAAAAGTGAATCCAAATGGCTCAGTCTACATGTATAAAGCGAGGCTGGTTGCTAGGGGATTTGCTCAAGAAACTGGTGTTAGACTACTTTGAGACCTTTGCACCAGTTGCAAGGATAGATACTATCAAGTTATTGATTGCTCTAGCATACCAAAACAAGTAGAAAATACATCAATTGGATATAAAATCAGCATTCCTCAATGGTGAATTGGAGAAGGCTGTTTATGTTGAGCAGCCTGAAGGTTTTCACTCAAACCTGAATTTTAATCATGTTTGCAAGCTTAGAAAGGCCTTTTATGGATTGAAGTAGACACTTAGAATTTGGTACATCAAAATTGATGGGTTTTTTATGTGTTAATGGATTCAGGAGTGACGAGAATAAACACACACTATATGTCAAAGCTGATGAAAATTTTGATATCATGATTCTTTCTTTATATATTGATGATTTGCTCATTACAGGAGGTAGCAAAGAGCAAATTGAATTATTTGCTGATGAATTAAAAAAGAATTTGAGATGACTAATATTGGATAAATGAAATATTTTTTAGGCATTGAGGTAGAGCAAATTGAAAAAGGAATTTTCATCTCTCAACACAAATATACCGCTAACATTTTAAAGAAGTTTAGGATGTTGCCTTGCAAACCAGTTGATATTCCAGTTGCTATGAATACAAAATTGTCCAAAGAAGAAGAAGGTCTGCCAACTAATGAAAGGGAATATAGAAGTCTTGTGGGGAGTTTGTTGTATTTAACAGCAACAAGGCCTAATTTGATGTTTGCAGCTAGTTTGCTTTCTAGATTCACGAGTAAGCCATCTTTTACTCATTATGGAGCTGCTAAAAAGGTCCTAAGTTATATCAAAGGGACCATAAGTAATGGTATTTACTTTGAAGGAAGAGTTGGCTCAAATTTGATTGGTTATTCAAACAGTGACTAGGCTGGTTCAGTGGCTTATATAAAGAGCACTAGTGGTTACTTATTCACACTTGGATCAGGTGCATTTTGTTGGAATTCAAAGAAGTAATAAGTGGTAGCTCAATCCATAGCTGAAGCCAAATATATAGCAGCATCAGCAACTGTGAATCATGCAGTCTGGTTGAGGAAAATCTTGAGAGATATACATCAAGTTTAGATTACTCCTACGAGTATCATGGTGGATAACCAATCAGCAATTGCAGTGGCTAAAAACTCAGTTAATCATGGGAGAACAAAGCATTTTAAAGTAAAGTTTCATGCTATCAAACAAGCTGAAAATGAGGGAGAAGTTCATCTCCAATATTGTCCATCAGATGTTCAATTGGCTGATTTGTTCACAAAGGCTTTGGCCAAGGTTCTGTTTGAAGACTTGAAGCATCAGGTTGGAGTGTTATCTAAAAGCTTGGAGGAGGAGAATGTAGAACTATGAAGCTTTTACATAAAACTCTACTCTTTCGAAAAGAAAAATGGAATGAATGTCTTTAGTTGGATTAAGTAGACAAAATCTATTCTATTTTGTATTATTGTACAAGAAAAGTGTCTACTCTTTTGAGTAAGAAAGTATGGTTGTAATGTACCTGAAAATCAACTTATCTTGTATAAGTATGGCTATTCCAATGTGAAATCTAAGGAGATAATTTTTCTTCCAAAAATTTCAGATCTTCACTTCTATTTTAGAAAAAAATATGATCTCTGTCTTTTAGTTTTGCAACCATAATAATACATCAATTGAATTTTTCCTTCCTTTTTTGTTGTGGAGGACTTAACTACCGAGGCACCCTTGGTGAGAGGCCGGAGTAAGCATCATCTTTATGAGTGGCCGACATTCACCAACACAACAAACAGTCGTCCACCAAACCGAACAGCATATTCATCTCATCTTTGGCATAGAAGACTCAGGCACCCATCTTCTAAAATCCAGAAACAAATCTTGGCCAAGGTGAATATTTCCACCCTAACTTCTGATTATATATGTGACTCATGCTCAGCAATAAAAGTCACAAATTTCCTTTTCATTTTTCATCAATTACATATACTGAACCACTTCAAGTCCTTTATTCTAACACTTAGGGGGCCAGCTCCAATTGCTTCGTAACATCATTTTTGTTACTATGTTATATTCATTGATTACTTCACTAAATACAAGTTTTTGGTTGTTTATGCTATCCTTGGCTTCGACCTTACAATTCTCATAAATTAGAACCACGGTCAAGGCCATGTGTCTATTTTGGTTTCTCCATCACCCATCATTCATTTCTCTTTTACAACATAGCTTCTCAACAAGCGTTTATATCTTGTCATGTGGTATTTTTCGAACACCTATTTCTTTACTGGTCTCACACACCACTTCATCTCAACAAATACACCTCACTCAATTATTTCCCTCGAACTCCACCGCTCAAACACTGACAACCACAGAATCTGAGTAACATACCCCAACTCAGTCGCCAAACCCAACCTCAGTTCCTATCACTTCAGATGCTGCTTCTCCGAAGTCTCCTGTGGTTGCCGCGGCTCCTTCTCCTTCAAACTCAGGTACAATCTCCTACTTCTAGCTCTTCTAACTTATCATATGCTTCACATTTTTCCTCTGCCTCTCAATCAACAGGTTCCCAGCAGCAATCATCCAGTTGTTTCCCAGTCTGTCACCACCAGCCTCAAATTCTCTACCTAGATGTCCAGTTACCAGATCCCAAAACAACTTTCATAAGCCCAAAATTCCTTTTCCTCAGAAAGAATCAAATATGGTCTCTTGTACTAGCTACTCCTAATTAGATTATTGTCAGGTGCAAATGGGTATATCACATCAAACAAAATCCCAATGGTTCTATTGCATGTTATAAAGCTCGTTTGGTTGCTAAAGGGTGCAATCAATGGCCCATCATCGACTTTTATGAAACATTTAGTCCAGTAATAAAGCCAGCTACAATCTGTCTTGTCCTTACTTTAGCCATCACCAATGGCTACAACCCCCCCGGATTCATCAGTCCCCAATTTCCCAATCATGTATGTCTTCTACATAAGGCAATTTGTGGACTCCGTCAGGCTCCACATGCTTCGTACAATGAACTCAAATCCTTTCTCTTGTCGGACGGGTTTTCTAATGCAAGGGGTGATACTTCTCTATTTATCTATTCCTTTTCTTTATTCAAGATGTTTTTACTTGTCTCTGTGGATGACATTGTCATCATCACCTGCAGCTCTACGTCATTACTCAATCAATTTATTAAACAACTATCTCATCGGTTCTCTATTAATGATCTTGGATCTCTTAATTATTTCTTAGGTGTGGAAGTGACTTATACAGTTAGAGGTCTTTTCC
>CAVNYN010271709.1:0-32531 GCA_963692815.1 Nyctanthes arbor-tristis | reverse complement strand
ACAATTTTTTCCACAAAACAAAAGCAGCTGCTAAAGTTGCTAGGAAACAAAAAGATAAAGGAGAGGCGCCAAGGAAGGAAGAAGACAATCTCAGAAGGGAGTCTCTCTCTCTCTCTCTCTCTCTCTCTCTCTCTCTCTCTCCCTCCCTCCCTCCCTCCCCCCCATCCCTCCTGTGATGTGTTCAGTTCAGTGATGGCAGTGTTTCAGTGGCAGTGCAAGAAGAGTGAGTGTGAATGTTTTCATTGGGAAGGTAAAAAAGGCTTTGCTAATAACATGGCCACCAGTAGCAACAGTACTCCCTCCTCCTCTTCCCCCTTCATCTGCTTCTTCTGCTAATCTCTCTCTCTCTCCCCCACACAATTCAAAAGAGACCACTATATACTTTCTCAGACAACTGTTTTTTAGGATTTTTTTTTTCTGTAAAAGGCTGAACCCAGTAGCATAAAACTCGGGAGACCCTTTCACAGTTAACAACAACCCATCTCAAAAAGAGAAAGAAAAAGAAACGGCCCCGTTCCGTTCAAAAAGGGAATAAATATATCTCTCACATTCTTAAGTGCGTGTTTTTGTGTGTGTGTGTGTGAGAGAGAGAGAGAGAGTAGAGAGAAACGGAGGTTGGTGGTTCGAGTGGCACTTCGTGTGTGATAGCTTTTGGGGACAACGTTAATGCTTTGTGTCCTACGATGATGATGCCTTCCATGACTTCAAACGACAACAACACCCTTTTCCTTCCTCTTCCACCTCTCAACACTCAAAACCTAAATCCGCATAAAACCCCTGTTGCTTCTTCTCCTTCTTCTCTGAATATGCTTCAAGAACACAACAAGACCACAAGCACAGGCTACTACTTCATGGGTCCTGGCAATAGCAATGATCATTCAGAATGGTCTTTCAAGGCTAAGATCATGGCTCATCCGCACTACCACCGTCTCTTGACCGCTTATGTTAACTGCCAAAAGGTAATCTTGTGAGAAACCCACTTTAGCAGAAGAAGCCACGATTAATGAACAATTGGAGGGGGCAAGTAATTAGATAGCTTAACTTGTGATTATGGTGAATGAATAATACAGATAGGGGCGCCGGCAGAAGTGGTGGCGAGAGAGAGGAAGCATGTGCATCTGCGGCTGCTATGAGCGGCCGGAATGGCACGAGCTGTATCGGCGAAGATCCGGCGCTGGACCAATTTATGGAGGCATATTGTGAAATGCTGACAAAGTACGAACAAGAACTCTCGAAACCCTTCAAGGAAGCCATGGTTTTTCTATCAAGAATTGAGTCCCAGTTTAAGGCTCTCACTGTCTCATCCTCTAATTCTGGTACTGTTGAACCTTCGCTTTCTCTCTCCTTCCTTTTATGCCTGAAATTGTTTATTTTTCTCAGATATTACTGTTTAGTGACTGGTTTTGTTTATTCTATTTATATTTCCAATGGGATGAGGAGATTATTCTCTAAAACAAAATATCCTTTTTCCAGACTTTATCCCTCATTTTTCTCTGTTTGATTTGAAGCTCACGTGGGACTTCAATTCATGTAGGTGAAGTGCACTTGAGAAAACGTCGGAATATTGTTTTACATCATTGACATCGGAATATTATAGACAAAACGTCGGAATATTGTTTTACATCATTGACATCTACATATAAGAAAACGAGCCAATGTTTAGGGTTAGCATTTTACAGAATTTTCCTGGTTCAGCACAATTAAAATTTGAACCATTCAGCACCGTTAAACGTCGAAATTTCTTTGTTTGTTAAATCAAACATCGAGCCATATATGTATTATTTGAATACATGTTTTTACAATCGTTTTTACTAGGGTACATGTCTCTGAATTTTACTTGTAAATAGAGGGAGCTAGGTATAAATAGTAATATGATATTTGATCTTCTTGTGCTTCGGTAGCGGCATATCTTAGAGTTGATATAGTTCAAATTCAATTGTAATTTCTTTCCTTGCAGAGTTAATTACCTTGCTCAGGCCTATAATTAATTATAAGTTGCTTCACCGTGCGTCGTATTATCTTTCTTGAAATTTACAAGATTTGTGTAATGAAGAATATTGTTATGCTCACTAGTAGTCGTAAGCTACTGAAATCTTCTATTGGGTAAAGTTTGTCAAACAAGAAAATGGAAGTGAAGTGAATTTCATGTGGTACTGGTTTCTTGAACTAGTGGTGTATAAATGTTAAATGGAAGGTCCATTATATGTAGCTTCATAATGTGCGCCCATCATATATATATGCTTAAGGGCTATAAAGAAGCTTCTGATTGGCTAAAAAATGGACAATGGATAAGCGATTATTGACATCCAACTTAAAAGTACTTAAAAGTAAGTAGAAATTGCGGCCGCTGTCCAACCCAACTCTATCTATGAGAAAGTGATCAAATAATTGGGATCAAAGACGTATTGATGTGAAAATATGTTATCGGAAATGAAGTATGTGCTGTTCGGTTTCCTTATCTTGTTCGAGATTTCATCAAAGTCTTGTCAAATGTGACGGAGTATATATCCAGACTGGGTAATTAGTTACTCTTTATTAATTGGTGGGACACATACAAGAATCAATCATCCAGGCCATGGATGTGAAGTGTTAGTTGACTTCCTTTGCATGATTGTGTATATACTTGCAGCTGGTCATGAGGCAATGGATAGAAATGGATCGTCCGAAGAAGAGGCTGATGTGATAAATAATTGCTTCATCGACCCTTTAGCAGAAGACCGAGAACTCAAAGGTCAGCTCTTGCGAAAATACAGCGGATACTTGGGTAGCCTCAAGCAAGAATTTATGAAGAAAAGAAAGAAAGGAAAACTGCCCAAAGAAGCCCGGCAACAATTGCTAGAGTGGTGGACTCGGCATTACAAATGGCCATATCCATCGGTATATATATGTCTTTAAACTCAATGGTTTTGTTTTGTTTTGTTTTAATGACTGTAGGAATTGTAATGATCTTCTGAAATATGTCGGTTTTTATTTGATCGTGGAAGCAGGAATCGCAGAAGCTGGCACTGGCGGAATCAACGGGGCTGGATCAGAAGCAGATAAACAATTGGTTCATTAACCAGAGGAAGAGGCACTGGAAACCATCAGAAGATATGCAGTTTGTGGTAATGGATGCTGCAGCTGCAGCTGCACATTCCCATTATTACATGGACACTAGTGTTTTGGGCAATCCTTTTCCAATGGATGTTTCCCCGTCTCTTCTCTGAGGGGATGGCTTCAAATGCACTCGAAAATGAAAAATGCTTTAACCTGTTTGAATTAGATGTAGAATCCTGCTAGTGTCTGGAAACTCAGGATGTAATATGTCCTGATTATGATCAATTTATGATTCCAAGTAATTTCTGTGGAGCGTTTATGTTTCATGTTAATTAGCTGAGATTTACAAATCTACTCTAGGAATGGCAATGGGCCGGGGGGGGGTGTGACTCCGGACTGTTGAAGATGAAAAATGCCCTAATATTTGCTTTTTCTCAGAATATATCTTAAAATTTTGGCCTAGTTCTGATGATGATCGATTCAACCTCTGATAGATAAGATATACTTTGGTTATATACCGGGTGGCTGATTTCTGGAACACCTCTAACATAGGGACAAATAGTCAATTTTGAAATAACTTATTGTCAACCAAGCAAGAGTTCCCAGGAGAATGAACCCTGGGAAGGTAGTGTTGAAATTACTATGAGAAAATATGCTTTGGGAAGGTAGTGTTGAAATTACTATGAGAAAATATGCTATAGAAATCCTTATTTTCTTTTTGTAATCCACAGATCGGAAGAGCACACGTCTTAAGTAATCTTTGGTAATGTCCCCTTTTTTGGAGAAAGGAGAAAAGGAACAAAATATTTTTGAGGGTTTTCAAATGAGATACATAGTGCAATACAGTCAAAACAAAGTATTTTTGTAAGAATAGATAGCTAAGAGATGGGTGAACTTATCGACAAACTCTCTACCCTCTCTTTTTCCCATTTCATTTAGTCTATCTTTCTGTTATAGGATAACAAGATGATTTCGTGGCCTTAATAAGGTACCAAAGAAAGGGTCTTGGTTCGAAATTTACGTGTTACTCAATTAAATGACGTGTGTGTTAAGTTTTGACGGGAGAAAGCTAAAAGAACCTCGCTTATGTACGAGGGGTTAATGTTGAAGATCAATGTGAAAAATAAAAAGTGAAATAGTGCCGTTGGTTTTTTGTAAAATGTTTATTTTTTGGATTTTTGCTATGTGGTAAAATTTGATTGTTCCAGTTTTGTTTCAAAAGTCAAAAAAATATTTTTGATGTGATGAGATTATAAACTGTCGAGTGTTTAGGTTGACATGAAGTCAAAAAAGTGTAATCATTAATCAAAATTGTAAAGCATTTGTAAATGATTACTGACACGACTCAATATCACTCGATTTAAATATAAATTTTTAGATCAACAATTCTATTATTTACAGACATTTTGAGACCATTAATCACATAGTAGGTAGGCATTTTGAGACCATTACAGGTAGCATATATTTTATGGTGTTTACTAGACACTATTAGATGCAATGACATATTACTACTGAACACATTAGAGGATGAGCCTATAATGTTTTTAATAAGGGTCTGTCACATAATTCATTAGACACTATATATAAATAGTGTCTAATATTCAATGGGAGAGTGGATTGTTGAAATGATGTAGAGGAAAGAGATAGAGAGAAGATTATTGTTTTAAGTAAATAGGAATAGAAAAATGTGTAGCAAAAAAAATACGGGAAAAATGAAAAAGATGAGAGAGATGGGGATAAATTCAAAAATAATGATAAAATAGTAATAGAGAAGGTGGATGTGAGGGTGTATTTGTGTACCTTGCAAGGGACTCGAGGGAGGATAAGTGAGAAAAAATAGTGTAAATAAAAAAAAATAATTAAAAAAAATGAAAATAAATAAAATTACGAGACTCATTCTCTCTCTCTCTCTCAAAATGGACCTAGTAGTCCATAAAAACAAGCATTGAAGATGCTCTAATAGACTAGATGGAAAGACTAGTAAAGGTAGTCACTCAGGTAAGAATTTGTCAAAGTTGAACTTTGTGACTTTTTAAACTACTGTTTTTTATTGAAAATTTTTGAGTACCAATTTTCACGGCACTTTAAAACGCCTTAGGTTAGTTTTACTTTTTAAATGAGCCAATAAAAGAAAAAAGTAACAAGACTTACCATTGATGAGTGTCAATTATCACATCTGCGAGACCTGTCTCCACATTAGGAGCTGGTGCGTAGTTCATAAAATGATATCTGATGTGTGTAAATTAGAGAAGAAAATAGGGATGTGCAACCACCATACGGAGTTTGAAGGTTCGGGACATTTGCTGCGATTTGTGCGTGAGAATTATTGAATAAGGGGAGTGAATTTATAGGCTTTGAGGCAAAAATATCCTAGTTCAACTTGATTTGTCGTATCGTAGAGATTAGATTTGTCATATGGTAGAGATTAGATGAAAGTGTGAATTTATAGGCCGCAGGTGATTGGTTTCCTACGTAGGTTCAAAAATAGAACTCTAGTGCATATGAATTTTTATGTGTAATTGTAGTTGATGTTAAATGAAATACGAAATGATAGTAATAGTAGGTCGAGATATCTTGAGTTAGGACTTTATAAAATAGTTTGAAGTAAAATTGATTTGGTGGAAAAGATTTAGAGTCTTCGAAAATAAATTGTTTAATATAAAGTTTAATTAAGCTTTAAAATATATGAATAGACGAGTGCCAAGAATGTTCTTTGAAATAGACGAGATTATTGGGACATGTCATTATTTAATAAAATTTTACTTTAAAATTTTCCGGTTGCTATAGCCTTACCCACTTAAAATAAATTTCGTCTTCAAAATTAAACCTGATCTATTATGTCTGGATATTTGGCAAAGATATCTTCTTCTCTTTCCTATGTAGCCTCATCCCATCTATGCCTACTACACTGGACTTTGACTAGAGGGATCTCTCGATTTCTTAAGACATAAACTTTTCTTTCAATAATGCATACATTAATCTCTTATAAGATAAATCTTTCTAAATATCAATTGTCTGGACATTTACTACGTGATCCGTGTCGTGAAAGTACTTTCTTAAGAATGAAGCATGGAAAACATTATGCATAGCTGAGAGTTCCGGCGGCAATGCTAATCAGTATGCCACATTTCTAATTCTCTCAAGTATCTCAAATGGTCCGACATATCTGGCTCTTAATTTTCCTTTCTTACCAAATCATAACTCACCCTTAATTGGAACCACTTTGAGAAACCCCTTTTCTTCAACTTGGAACTCTAAATCTTTGCTTCTTTTATCAGCATAACTCTTTTGTCTATCTTGTGCAGTCTTAATTCTTGCTTTAATCTTTTCAACATGAGCTACGGTTTTCCTGATAAATTACGGTCCCAATAATTTTATGTCACCCATTTCATCCCAATATAGAGGTGAACAACGTCTTCGACCATATAAGGCTTCATATAGAGCCATGTCAATAGTAGTTTGATGGTTATTATTGTATGCAAATTCACTAGCAACCGTTTCTCTCAACCACCACCCAAATCTAGGACACATGCTCTTAATATATCTTCCATGGTCTGATATATTCATTCAGTCTGTCTATCTATCTGAGAGTGATATGCAGTAGTAAAATTTAGTTTGGTTCCTATGGCTACTTGGAGACTTTTTCAAAATTTAGAAATAAATCGTGGGTCTCTGTCTGATACAATTAACACGGGAACACCATACAATCGTACAATTTCTTCAACTTATAATTGTGCCAACTGCTCCAAACTGAAATTCGTACGGATTGGTAGAAAGTGAGCTTTTTTTGTGAGTCAATCCACTATGACCCAAATGGCATTATAGTCCTTCTTTGACCTTGGAAGTCTTACTACGAAATCCATAGAGATTTTCTCCCATTTCTGTTCTGGTATTTCCAACGGATTTAATAATCCTGATGGCCTCTGATATTCAGCTTTCACTTGCTAGCAAACAATGCACTTTGCCACAAATTTAGCGATACTTCATTTCATATTTCTCCATCAAAAAGTATCGTGCAAATCTCTATATATTTTTTTTCCACCTAGATGTGAGGCATAGGGAGCAGAATGAGCTTCCGACAATATCTCATTCCTGATTTGCTCATCTTTAGGCACACAAAGGCGTCCTCTAAACATAAGTGCTTCATCTGGTGCAAAGGCAAATCCTTCCCTCTTAGTTGTCCCAATTCCAACTCGTATCTTTTCCAAAAATTTATCTTTCTTCTGACTTGTCACAATCCAATCTCTTAAATTGGGTTTAACCGTTAAGTTTGATAATTTGCCAAACTTCCTATTAGAGGGAGTTATCACCTCAGCTCTTAAATATTCAAAATCATGTATTAACTGCTCATGTATGGTTCTCAAAACTGATAACTGACCAATGTTCTTTCTACTTAAAGCATCAGCCACAACGTTAGCCTTACCATGGTAGTAAAGGATAGTATAGTCACAATCTTTGATCAGTTCCAGCCATCTTCGTTGTCTCATTTTCAACTCCTTTTGAGTGAAAACATATTTGAGACTCTTGTGGTCCATATAAATTTCACACTTACTTCCATATAAATAGTGACGCCAAATCTTTAAGGCGTGAACTACTCAGGCAATTCAAGATTATGCGTCAGATAATTCTGTTCATACGGTTTCAATTACCTTGACGCATAAGCAATAACTTTCTTTTTCTACAATAGTACACAACCCAAATCATTTTTAGAAGTATCACTATAAATAACAAACCCATCTGAACCGTCCGGTATAGTAAACACTAGTGATGTTAACAATTTCTTCTTCAATTCTTGAAAGCTTTGTTCACAATTCTCCGTCTATTGAAATTTCACGCCCTTTCGGGTTAATTGAGTCAAAGAGCCCGCTATCTTGGTGAAACCTTCAATAAAACGCTGATAATAGCCTGCTAAACCCAAGAAACTTCTTACATCTCCCACATTTGCAGGTGTCGGCCAATTTGTTACTGTCTCAACTTTGGAAGGATCTACTTCGATTCTCTTAGCTGTTACAACATGACCCAAGAATTCTACTTTCTCCAACCAAATTGACATTTTTTAAACTTTGCATACAACTTCTCTGTTTGTAAAATATCTAGTACCACTCTTAAATGCTCCTTATGTTGTTCTGAATCCTTCGAATAGATTAATATGTTATCAATAAAGACGATGACGAACTTGTTTAAACATTGATGAAAGACTCAGTTCATTAAATCCATAAATACTGTAGGGGCATTTGTCAGGCCAAAGGGCATTACTACAAATTCATAATGCCCATAACGTGTCCTAAATGCCGTTTTCAGTATATCGATTGACTTAACTTTCAATTGATGATAACTTGACCTTAGATCAATTTTGGGAAAGACAACCACATCTCTTAATTGATCAAACAAGTCCTTAATACTTGGGAGTGGATATTTATTCTTAACTGTTAATTTATTAAGTTCCCTATAATCGATACACATCCTCATACTCCTATTTTTGTTTTCACAAATAATACTAATGCCCTCCAGGGAGAGACACTTGATCTGATAAATCTTTTTTCTACCAACTCTTCCAACCGTATTTTCAGTTCTTGTGACTCTTTTGGCACCATCTTGTACGGAGCTTTCGAAATAGGGGCAGCTCCAAGTACCAAATCAATGATGAATTCCACTTGCCTTTCACGTCAGATGCCTGGTAGCTCGTCTGGAAATACGTCAGGGCAACAAGCACGCTCTCTAATGTTATCCCTTTAGATGATTTATTTTGAAAGCTCACCAGAAACCCTTGATAATTTCCTTTTGATAACAATTTCTATACTTGCATAGCGGAGATAACCTTTGAACCAAAGAATCTGAATTCATCTTTTTCATTTTCTGAAATACCACTTCTTTCCCGTGACATATTGATAAGTGTATTCTATATGTAACTTATTAAATCTTATATGTAATTGAGCGGATTTCTACCTAATTTGTGTGAATATAGTTTATCTAGGTGCAAAGCTTATATCAGGGTGATACCAAGTGAAAAGAATAATTTTTGAACCAAATTGAGGCTTTACATTCAGGATGTAGCATCAAGGTGTGATGGCTCGGGAGTTTGGGGTGAAAAGATCAACGTTAACAAGTTCGAGGACTAGAATGCACTTTGAGAGAACTTTAAAGAGACAAATTGGGTCGTGTTTGAAGAGTTTGGGGACCTTTGTGAAGCGTTTGAAAAGTCTTGGACTTGTATAAATGAAGAAAAATGCTGAAAAGGACCATTGCTGAAAGAAAAAGTCAAATCAGGGACTGAATCACACGTGCTGAATTAGGCCGCTGGTAGGGTGCGGTTTGCTAGCTGCCTTAACCTGTGGCCTAGCATTTTTCCTTTCTGGGGATGAGTAGGCCGCAGTAAGCATTCCGTGGCCACCCGCGGCCCGCGGTAGAAAAGTGTTTTCACGCATTGTTAGCCCCATTTTAATATAATTAAGGGTTCTAAAGCCTCTACAACTATAAATTGACAGGAAATAACACAAGAAAAGGAGGAGGAGACGTCGAAGGGAAGAGAAAAAAGCCAAGAGAAGGAAGAGACGTCGTAAGGAGGAAAAGAAACATGTGGAATATATCATGAATTCGCTCCTTCGGGTTTTGAATTCCAATATTTATTATTGTTTTCTTTTCCTTAACACGATAGGCTAATTGTTTTGTTCTAGGGTTCATGATAAAACCTCGTTTTTCATGATTAATTTATAGTATTTTTTCTTGCTATTGTTCTTGTTTGTTGGGTTGATTGTTCATTATTCCCCTAATCCAATTTGATGCTTGATCACCATTAAATTGACTTTTGTGATTCATATTGTTTTCGAGAGATTCTTCATGAATTTTGCACATGGTAGTGAACAACATAGGGTCCTATAATAGCTAGAGATACTATTAAACTCTATGAAATCGTTACATAATAATCAAAGAGAATGAATGCATGCCTTATGTTCGAAGGTTAATTAGAGATAATTTGTCTCGCATATAGGTATAGAATGACCAACGAGAGACGCTTTCGAATAAATTAGGATTATTGGTTTTAAACCCTAGACTAGAACATGTGAGAGCGAGTGCTAAGGATTGATTGTGGAACGGTGGTGGATTCGGGGATCCTAGTACTTTTGTGCAGTCATATTTGTGAATAATTTTATTTATTTTATTATCTAGCTTTTATTTTTCCTTTAAAATTACTTATCAAATTTTATTGTATGTTTTTACTTAAAGTTTAGATTAACTAAAGTGAAACTTAGTAGATTCAGTCCTCGTGGTTCGACACTCTACTTATCATTATATTACTTATTAACGATCTGTTCACTTGCGGGATTAAATCGACAACAAGTTCATTATATTATGGTTGCTTTATTATTATTTAGCTAATCTATATCTAAAATGATATCAAAATCCCTCATTTCAATGATGTTCAAATTAGCTTCCAAAATTATGCCATCAAAATCAATTTGTGGATTCCTAGCAATCTTATCGGTCTCAACAATTCCTCCTGACGGTATACTAACTTCAAGTATACTATAGGTTTTTTCACCTATCATATTAAGTCTAGCTAGGTATTCAATAGATATAAACGAATGTGTAGCACCAGAATCAATAAGCACATAGACAAGAATACTATAGATAATTACTATACCTGCTATAACGTCGGTGTCTTCTTTTACCTCTTTATGAGTCAGTGCAAACACTCTAGCCTTTGCTTTCTTGCCCTACTCTACATTCTTTGTCTGCTTCAAACCTTTCACTCCTCCACCATGACAATTCATTGCAAAATGTCCTGCTTGACCACTTTATAGTAGACATTCTTAGCCCATAAGTATTCGTCCTTGTGATGCTTCTTACATGTAGGGCATTGAGTAAAGTTGCTCGGAAGTTGACTTCTAGTTGATCCATAGTTGGGAAGTTGACTTCTAGTTGATCCATAGTTGAGCTTTTTATTTCGTGGGTGGCCTTTGTTCTGATTGTGATTTTGATTCGATTTCTAGTTATAATTCTGATTATTTCATTTTCTCTTACCATGGTCGCTATTCTGGTTATAATGACTTCCAAACTTCATTCTAGAATAAACTACTGCTTGGACCTTTCTGACCACCTCTCTATAAGTAGGGAGCTCATAAGAGCTCACGATCTGTCTGATTTCCAGTTGCAGGCTTCTTTCAAATCGTCGAGCATTTTTCTCTTCTGTATCCACCAGATGCGGAACATATCGCGACAATTCCTCAAAACGTCACTCGTAGTCTGTGATATCCTTATCTCCTCAAAACGTCACTGGTAGTCTGTGATGTCCTTATCTCCTTGGACCAATTGAAGAAACTCATTTTCTTTATAATCACAGAGCGCTTGGGGAAAGTACTTATCTATGATATCGTTTTTGAATTCCGTCTACGACATGTTCTATCGCTGCTCCTCAGTCTTAGTCCTCAACGTGGACTCCCACTAGTTGTTAGCTCTTCTAACTAATAGAAACTCAGCACATAGGACTTTCTGATTTTCAGGACAAGAGATGTGCCTAAAAATATTCTCAACTGCCTGTAACCACCCCTCTACAGCCAACGGACAATTTCCACCATCAAAGGTAGGTGGTTTATCTCCAGAATTGCTCAATAATGGGCACATTTGATGCTAGGGAAATGGATCCTATCTCATATTCTGAATAGCTTGGAAGAAATCCTTAAATAGATTAGATAGGTTGTTTCCTTGGTTTTCAGGTTCTCCATTATTGTTGATTTTGTTATTGTCAGCCATTTCCTAGAAGGTCGATATCATATGATTAACATCTTTAATCTTCCTAAACTTAGATCACTTCTGCTTTTCTAGTACCATGTCTGTAATACCAATTATGCCAAAATCCATCTCAAATGGGGTTCTTTAATATCAATAAGTTAAATTTTGAGGACTTAAATAAAATTTAAACATTATGCTCAATGTCGTTCTTATCTTTCTTTGTTGGATACAAGTTTTTTCTTATTCTTCAATTTCTTATAATCTTTCAAATATAAGTATCTAAAAACATAGTAAAAACATAATCAAAATCTTCAAAGGTCTTAAAGGAAATTCTTTTCGTACCTCAGAATCGGCGAAATGCACATTGGCGAAGGACTACTAAAATTTTCTGCTTGAAAGTATCTTTGAAAATCTTAGAAAAATTTTACAAGTCTACAGAAACGTTGACCCACTCTGATACCAAACTGTAAGGCCCCGAATTCAGAAAACCGAAAACGCTACCTTATCTTTAAAATTAACTTAAAATACCGAATTAATAATAGAATAATTAAATGAGTAAAATCTCATTTATAATGAATCAAGGAATTTGTCCAAAATAATTTGAAATTTAACAATCAAATAAATGAATAACTTGGAATCTTAAAGAATATTTAATATCAATTCTAAGTTTAACTTCTAATAGCCTTAGTCTATGGACCCGTCACCGCCGCTAAAACTTGAAGTGTTAGTTTGAAAGAATGAGTATAAAATATACTCAGTAGACTGTAGCGTATATTAATCAATTCATGTAGCGTCCGGAATTTTTTTTCCATTTAAAAGTTTTATTTTAATATACGTGTCGCTATGACGTGCCTAAATAAGTTTGAATAGTCAAACTTTGTTGTCGCGCTCGTCTAATCATAACTAAAATTTTGTTTTAAACTTTAAAAATATCGTTATGAGATAATCATAAGAACTAATGACTGAGACTTATACTAATAAATTCCAATTTAAGTAATTTGGATTTAAACCGATTATTTTCAATCATCAATCCAGAATACATATCAAAGGAACCCAAAGCTTGTAACCAAAAAAACATGTAGCCTAATTAAACCCAAGAATTCAAAAACTTTGCCACAAATGAAAGTCTCTATTCAACCTCATTCCCATGTAACCCTACACCCAAAATGAAGAAAATAAAAGGACCTTGTTAGCCCATTTCTTTCAACCCAGCAATTAGTAGCCAAGGTTTCCTTCTCCCTCTCCCTCACCAACGTTTCTTTCTCCCTCTCTCTGTCTTTGGAATTTAGCAACCATCTACATCACCATCTTCACACCACCTTCTTCAACTCTTTCAAGCAATAAACATCCTTCATCATCATCTCTTCTATACAATAAATTCACAAGAATACATCTCCATCTTTTGTTCATATGCACAAGAAATAGAAATTCTTTTTTTCATACATTCAATATATACTAATGCATACATACACTCAAGCATAAAATTGAAAGCAAGCAAGAAAACCACACACCCATCGCCACCGGCAGCCCTACGCCGGCCACATTTCAGCCGAATAATAGCTCCGCCCTCTCAGCTCCATTTTTTGAACCACCAAAAAAAACCGCAATCGACCCTAAAATTCAAAGCCCACTACTCCTAGATCTCCTTAGAACTGATTCTTGGTCAATGTGAGTCAAGAAAGTCACCAGAAAATGAGTTTTTCAAAATGAGTTTCCACAAAAAACTTTCACTGTTCACCAGATATTTACGTAGATGACTAGAGCTCATTCATTGAGAGTATCTTTTTCCCCCTATTTTGCCGAGAAATAGCGATATTTGGCGAAGATATCACCCAATTTGTTTAAAGTGTGCATATATACATATGGGTTAATTACACCTAGCATCCCCAACCTTACAGCTTTGTATCGATTACGTCCCTAACCTTTAATTTTGCGTTTTTACATCTCTAACCTTTAGTGAAATCCCTTTTTTCGTCCCTAGAGATGGAAAATGTCAATTTCAACCATTAAGGACAGGGGTATTTTGGGCTCTTCCGATCTATAAATATTTTAACATATTTTAATTAAAAATTTTGAAAAAAAAGGAAAAGAAAAAATGGTGGGAGGGGGACCCCAACAAACCACCCGGAATGGAAGCCATTTCCGGCTGCCCCTTTGCTGCCGGAATGGCAGCCAGCAAAGACTGCCAAAAGGGGGGGAACTCCCCCCCCCCCCACTTTGCTGCCGGAATGGCACTTTGCTGCCAGAATGGCAGCCGGAAATGGCTGCCATTCCGGCAGCAAAGACTGTCGGAATGGTGGTTTGTGGGGGGGGAGAGTCCCCCTCTCACCATTTTTTCTTTTCTTTTTTTTTTCAAAATTTTTAATTAAAATATGTTAAAATATTTTTTTTGTTTTGCCCAAAATACCCCTGTCCTTAACAGTCGAAATTGACATTTTCCATCTCCAGGAACGAAAAAAGGGATTTCACTAAAGGTTAGAGACGTAAAAACGCAAAATTAAAAGTTAAGGACGTAATCGATACAAAACTGTAAGGTTGGGGACGCTAGGTGTAATTAATCCTATACATATATATATATATATGTATATATGTATATATATGTCTGCAGCAACGTTTTTGGGGATGGGGAGTTCCTTTGTAAATTTGAATAGTTATTATAATCTATTCAGGGGTCCCCTAGTATTTTAAGTACAATAAATTGATCCTTCTAGTTTACCCACCTTCCAATTAGTCTTCTAAGTTATGTTTTCTTTCAAAATAGTTTTTAAAGTTCCAATTTGAAATGTTTCAACCCCCTGACTTTCAAAGTTAGCTTATATGGTTCTATAAGTTCTAAGATGGATATTTCAGTCCCGTTTTGAACTTAGCCTTTTCAATCCCCAAACCTATTATTTAAATCTTATTCGCCCATAATCTTAGTTCTTTCCCAATTTAGCCCTCAAAATCATTTGAAATACATTTCCACTCTCATTCTACACTTTCAATTGTTTCACTTTAACCTCTAAAGTTTTAATTTAATAATTAAGCTTTAATTTTCAACTCCTAACTTTAATTATTTCTTTTATTTACTAGATAGAGCGGTCGGACACTTAAGAAGCTAATTTCAAGACTCAAAGCTCAACTCAAGAAAACCAAGATGTAGACACTTTATTCAAAAACCTTTTAAAGATTGTGCAATATTAATTAATTTGCATGATGAATGTTATATATGGGTATATGATGATAAGAATTGCATGTTATATGCACAAGATCTCTTGATTATGCGTATAATTTGTATCACTAACAATTGGGAACTTGTTTTTGCTCTGCTTAGCTTGTTTCTCATATAAGAGTAAGAATAAGAGTAAAGTGATCTATTAAGAATGTTGGACTTGTATTTATTATATGGTGCTTGTTCACAAAAGAATTAAGGGTTCTATCTTTGAAGAATTTACATGCCTATGTGTACCATTTATCATATAAATTAACTGATATGCGCTTGAGTCTACCAAGTGTTTTATATGAAATACACATTCCTTCTAAATTTACAAATTTTAGGTTTCGGAGCTGACGGTCAAATGAAGCGGTGACTATGATTAAATTGTATTATGAAATATTGATCTTTTGAAAACTTATTTATCTTTCATGGAGAAACACTTGATAAACTTGATAAACTCCAATTATTTTGTTACAACTGTCATGGGTTAATGTACTATATTTGCCTTCTGCAATTTTAAAACTATTATTGAATATTGTCGTTTTTCACATTAAATTATAATAAAAGTTAGCAAGAAAAATCAAGCTAACACTCTGAGCATTTTTAAAATTTGGGGCGTTATAATTCATATCATAAATGCGCACATAAACATGCAACTAGTTCTTTCATGGGGAATCTTGCCTTTGAGAACAAGCATCACGTATGCATACAGGTTTCCGTTCTTATACATTAAAATAAATACGCGTATAATAATAAAGAGATCTTAAACATATCGTAATATGTAATCTTTCTTATAATCACGTATTTACATGTAACGTCCACAACACAAATCAATTAATAATGCCAAAACTTTAAGAAAACACTTTTAGAAAATAAGAGTCTACCATAACTTTGTGAGTTTGAGCTACCTTTGCAAGAATCTTATTTGCTTATTGATCTTCGCACCTCATCTAATCAAAAGAAATTAAATTAGCTTAAAATTGTGAAAACAATTCTTTATGGAAAATAAATGTAAATTTTAGGGACTAAATTAAAACTCTAAAAGAGTTTAAGACTGGACCTAAAAGGTGAACACTAAACTTTATGGTAGAATGTGTGAAAATAGGAAGTTGAGAACCCTATTTAATTAAGCTGAAAATGTTTAGGACTTCATAGGAAAATCTAAAAACTTGAAGGACTTGGGTGCAAAATTAATTTAATAAAATAACCAAAGTCGATTTTCCCATCTCCAAATCGGCATAACCAATTCAGGAAACCGAGAACAGAGACTCCCAGAGAGAGAGAGAGAAAATAAGCTTTGTACAGCTTGCGACAGGAATTTGACGAAATCGACGTCGGCGAATGAAATTCCGACAGGGTAGGTGATGGATAATCGTCTTGCTACACTCCTAGGTATGTGGGTATGACTTGTTGATGGTTTACAGTGGATTTAAGGGAACAAGAAAAAGAATTGATGTGACAAAAAAGGGAATCCGGCGAACCCACGGCTACCGGCAGCACTGCCTTCTATGTGTGTGTCGTGTATCTATCTGTATATGTATGTATATGTGTGATTTCTACCTAACTATGAGGAAAGATATGATAGAAAAGATGGGAGTTAAAGTTGACAACGCAGGTGAAGACGAATCCGGGGAGCTCAAGGCTACCGACGACAAGAGTGGTGGTTGACGGCGGGTGTAGTATGATGTTTGTGTATCTATCTATATGTACATATTTACATGTGCAAGTCGGGTGTTGATGAACACCTGATTCTATGTGTGCTTGGGTTTATTATGTGTGTAAACTAAAGAAAAAAACAAGGGTGTGCAGCCAACATACCGAGTTTGAAGGTTAGGTATATTTGCTGCTATTTGTGCTGAGAATTTATACATAGGGGGAGTGAATTTATAGGCTTTGAGGCAAAAATCTCCTAGCTCAACTTGGTTTGTCATATGGTAGAGATTGGACGAAAGTATGAACTTATGGGCCGCAAGTGATTGGTTTCCTACGTAGATTCGAAAATAGAACTCTAGTGCATATGAATTTTCATGTGTAATGGCAGTTGATGTTAAATGAAATATGAAATGATAGTAATAATGGGTCGAGATATCTTAAGTTAGAACTTTATAAAGTAGTTTGAAGTAAAACTGATTTGGTGGAAAATATTTAGAGTCTTCAAAAATAAATTGTTTAATATAAAATTTAATTAAGCTTTAAAATATATGACTATACGAGCGCTAAGAATGTTTTTTAAAATAGACGAGATTATCAGGACACGTCATTATTTAATAAAATTTTACTTTAAAATTTTCTGGTTGCTATAACCTTGCCCACTTAAAATAAATTTCGCTTCGAAATTAAACTTGACCTATTATGTCTGGATATTTGGCTAACATATGTTCTTCTCTTTCTCACGTAGCCTCACCCCATCCATGCCTACCTCACTAGACTTTGGCTAGAGGGATCTCTCGATTTCTTAAGACATGAACTTTTCTTTCAATAATGCATACATGTGTCTCTTCATAAAATATATCTTCTGAATATCAATAGCTTGGACATTTACCACATGATCAGGGTCATGAATGTACTTTCTTAAGAATGAAGCATGGAAAACATTTTGCACAGCTAAAAGTTCCAAAGGTAATGCTAATCGATATGCCATATTTCCAATTCTCTCAAGTATCTCAAACGATCCGACATATCTGGGTCTTAATTTTCCTTTCTTATCAAATCGTAACACACCTTTCATTGGAGCCACTTTGAGCCATAAATACCTCTGACTTAACAAAGGAAATTGCAATTTCCGTTACCAGAGACTTGGATTGAGATTTCTTAAAAGGTTGAGAATCCATAAAAGGAAAAATAAAGGTTAGGGACATTAGATGTAAATTACCCTATAAACTTTCATTCTGAAAAAAAATTGATAAATAATAAAAAAAATTATGGCTTAACTTTGAACAATAAACCATGTTTTAACTTTTTTCTTTTTTTTTTTTTTTGGAAAGCATGTTTTATCACAAATGATCTCTTGCCAGATGTATGATGGGATTATTTTACTATACACATACGTGACAGAAGATTATTGGGGAAATACACAATAAGCCTTCTCTATGTAGGGACCTATACACTTGTCTCAATAATCTCTTGTCATATGTGTATATGGCGGGATAATTCCGCCATACATTTGGCGAGAGATCATTACTGCGTGTTTTTTCCTTTTCAAAAATGGTAAATCAAAAAAATGATGGCGTATAATGATAAGCATCTCCAACACTAAGCGTGCTCCTTCAACATCCAAGAAGAGAGAGACACACATAAAAATTGTCTTATTGTTTCCTCACTTTTTTTAATTTCTATTTTTTTAATCACTTTTTTCTCATTTACATCATTTTGTCTTCACTTTTCCTTTCTCGTATTATGTGTAAGATCTACAAATACAGCTTCATCTCTACTACTATTTTATCATTATTTCTGAATTCTTATCTATCTCTCTCATTTTTTTCATTTTGCTCTATCTTTTTTTCTTACATCTCTTTCCACCAATATTTAATTAAAATAATCATCTTCTCTCTATCTCTCTCTCTCCCTCCTTCTCCTCTTCATCATCCAATATCCAAGACCAAGCATTAGAGATGCTCATAATCCAATTTAATAAAATTAGTTGACAAGCACGCTCTTTCTGTTTGTTCTTCACAGTCACCGCTAACTATAAAAAATTAATGCAACACGCATTAATTAAGGAAAAATGCAAACATGTGGAGATGAGGTGAGGATATTTCATGGTTATGGTGGTTGGAGGAGGATAGATAGTAATATGATCGGAGAAGATGGTTGGAAGGAGATGAGCTGATGGTTTACCAAAGTAGGAGGAGAAACAAAGGAAGGGAAGGTAATGCTACAATGTGAACATAGTAGAAATGGTAGTCGAAACTTGATGACATCTAGTTGAAACATTATTTTTCTTTCTTTTCAAAAAATAGATTTTTTTTAAGAAACGGAGATAGCCAAGGATTGGAGAGAGGCTATCCCAAAATAATCTCCCCATCATATGCCTGGCGGGATTATCTCGTTAGACGCACACATAGCGTGAGATAATTGGAAACCTACATGTGAGTTGTTCTACAACAAAGTAAAGCTATCCAATAATCTTGTCCCACAACAAAGTAAAGCTATCCAATAATCGCCCGTCATGTTATCGTGCCAAGTGTATCATGGAACGTTGAGGATTAGTATTAATAGCAAGACTCTCCATATGGAAATAATTCTAATTAGTGACCAAGCGTGGAAGAAAGAGTTGTTAAACAATAAATAGCACTTTATCTGAATGAAATGCCACTCTTTCCTTCCAAAGGACAAGTAGAAACAGTTTATACATCCTCAGCAAAATATCAGTGTAGTACAAAGAGCAGCACCACTACAATTTAGCAATTTAGAGAAATACGGGTTTATGTACATAATTTTGTGATTTTGTATTTTTCTCAATTTTTTCCCTTGATCTAAAATCTTCCTTCAATTGTATAAATAGGAACTAATTGTTATGTAACTATAGTGGAAAAAACTTTATTCCCAGAATTCCCAATTTCTTTGTCTTGGTATCAGAGCTTCAATGGCAAACGTTAGTGACTCATCGGTAAACACTCAATCCACCATAGTTTAGAATACTTCTCTAGCTGGATTTTCTCCTTTTGGTGTGAATCTCACTCAAACCCCACCAATCAAGCTTGACAAACACAACTTTCTTCTATCGAAGAATATGACAAGGCCTACAATCAAGGGCCACAATCTTGAAGGCTCAATTTTGGGAACTAAGCAACGCCCCTCTGAAGTTGTTACTGTCCAAAACACCACCAATACAGAGAATACCGAAGATGCCACTGTTGAATAACAGCCTAATCCGAAGTATCAAAAGTGGATAGCTACTGACCAGCTACTGCTGGGCTAGTTGTACGCTGCCATGACTCCAGAAATCACTATGAGGGTAATAGGAGCAACTACCTCCCATAAGCTTTGGTGTGCAGTGGAGGAAGCCTATTGTAACATCCCAAATTTTATAAACAGAAAGTCAAAGATGAAATAGTCAAGTCAATGTCAAAATCAGATTATTTGGGTCAAAGTTCAAGTCATTAAAAGGTTAAAGTGAAAGAATTGAAAGTTGAAGAACTAATGGATAAATAAAATTTGACAAGGACCAACTTACATTACTTATTAAGTTGAGGGACTTTAGTGCAAATTGCTCATATATCTAAATATTTCTCTTACAATTTTGGGACAAAAACATCCATACATAGAGAGAGAGAGAGAGAGAGAGAGAGAGAGAGAGAGAGCATTCGGGAGATGAGGGATTGAACAACCAAAATAAAAAATAAAAAAAAAAGATGGAGAAAATAGCCACGAATTTTGAAGTGGGATTCTTCATCAACTTTGGTTTTATGCTTTTAGTTTAGTTTCAAGACGAAAGTGGAGTTTTAATTCTATATAATGTTTAATTTGGGGTTTTGATATATGGTTTGATGTTATGAATTTTAAAAGGGGTAATGACTAGTTTGTTGACATTGACTACATGTATTTGAATTTCTTGAAGCATATGTATGATATGAGATTTTTAGGTTAAAGTTATTGAGGTTAATTTAAGTAATTTTTATGGAATTGAGTACTTGATTATGATGTAGTCTTCCTATAAGGTTAAATGACATGAAATTATTATTGGACATGAAAATAGAACCATACAAGGTTTAGTAAATAATTATGTAAAGTTGGTATATGAAGTTATAGTTAAGAAGGAAAATTTAAAGCTGAATTTCTTTTGAATGAGGTATTCTTTGGGACTTTCAAATGAATTCTATGGTATTTTGTTAAATTAAATGAAGTTTTCTAGATTAATAGTAAGAAGGAAAGCCATTTCTTTAATAAGAAGAAAAGCATAAAATGTTAATATTGAATTTTAGAAAGCCAAGTATATATGTATGAACTTAATAAAAGGATTTAGGCTTAGAATATATATATATATATATGTATGTTGTTTTGCCCTACAACTTTAAGAGGTCATAAACGATAGTAGATGTTGAATTGTAGCAAGATACAAACTGGAAAATGATCATTTATGCGTTGTCTATCATCTGAAATTTGAATGACACCATTTGGAGACCGATAGGAGTTTTTATGACATATTTTGCTAGGCTGGTCAATTTCTACCTGAGAACCGATTTTGGGAAGTAGAAAAATATTTTGGCATTCCCAGTGTGGTTTTCTTGAGCTCAATTTCATATATAATGAACTTATATGAGTTTTCTACCTCCTAGTAGAATTTTATAAGCATATGACACTGATCATGACTGTAAAATGTTTTTAAATGTGCATTGCAAAATAGAAAAACTTAACAATCTTCGTTTGAAGAGTTAAACTAAATCTTGATTCAATAAGTGGTGCACATCGTTGATGGAAGAGTTTAGTTAAATGTGAAAATGAAGAATTACTGGGTATTTGAGACTTAAATATGTGCTACTGTGATACGTGGTAAGATGAAATAGTCTAGAATAAACATATGAAGGGAACAATCATGTATCTATTCGGGAATGAAGAAATCATAAAGTATTTAATGGAATATATGACTTATGATCAAAAAGGAAATTTCATGTTGATAAAAATTAGTTGAACTAAAAAATCCTTAATTGGTAAAAAAGCTAGAAAGCAGATAGTAGGATTGAGAAAAGATAAGTAAAAGAATTAAGTTACATGTTGGTAAGAGAATTGAGTTATATGTGTGAATTGTGAAATAGAAAGGAATTAGATGTTAAGTAGGACTTTTACCTATGTTACAAGAAATGATAAAGATTAACAAGAAATGAAATACGAAAGGAGCTATATTGCCACTTAACTGGTGAGTGGAGCTCTTCTCTCCTTTATTTCTAAATGAAAATTATTATTCTTTGATTTCACGTGAATCTGAAATGTCTATGATGATCATGCATTTCTATGAATTTTCACAAAAGTTAATTCTTCTTTAGAAAAGTTCGTATGGATTTTATATGAGATTGATGCTTCACAATTTTCAGAGAAATATTCTAACTGAAATATGATATACACTCTATGAAAACCTCAAATTTGTATCCAACGTTATGAATATACCGCCTACTAGTGAAGAGGCCTAATGTGCTAGCTATGGCTCAAGTTGGTTGTTGTGTCGCCTAAGGCGAAGGGGTCAAGGTACCTATGACCCAACCTAGTGTCTACGCACGTATGATGAAATATAAATAAGGTTATACGATGACATGAAATTATGGATACACTTTGGGGTGGATTTATGATGATTAGTAAATGAAAAGATATTCATGGTGTTTTCTAGCTTGTAATGATTCTATCAATATAATGGTATGCCGAAACTATGTTTCAAATTATGAAAACTGAGAAGTGGTGGTTTGTACATTTTATGAGATTTTTACAAAAGATGTATTTTCGACTTTTCAAAGCGTCTTTAATCATAAAACTCCATTCATTGGGCCAGTAAGCTCATATATAATGATTTTCTTTTTAGGCAGCAATTAGAGTTTGAGTAACACGGTGGTCGAGCCTGCTGTTCGAGAATTGAGCTACCACCTAACGAAATGAATTGCTATAGGATTTGTTAATACTATGATTTCAAGAAATGAATTGCTATAGGTTGACATGGTTAAGATTATTTATATACATTGGGAAAATGTGTGAATGATCATTGGGTTAGATATTTATTCATGTAGGAAGTATGATTTCTTGAAATGATATCATTTGTCATATTTTGAGATGTTAGTGTGTTGTGTTGAGCGTGTATATACATGTTGGTTTAGTTAATAAATTAGGGAAGATGCTGTCAAAATTTTTATTAAATAATTAGAATATTTACAAGCCTTGACAATAGATTTTGACTTTCAGTTAGAATTTATCGTCAGTGCACGTTTCACTTCAAATAAGTTAGAGGTACCGATCTGAGTGGGGCATATCACCTATGGCATCTTGGATAAATCTAGGATAATTTTTCTCACAAATGAGCTGCAGAGAACTAGGAAATGTAACATGTCTATAGATCAGCATCTCAATACTATTAAGCAACTTGCTGATAACTTACAAGTAGCTGGAAAAGTCAGATCGCACACATATTTTGTGAGTCAAGTGCTCTCAGGCCTGGATGAGGAATACACCCCAATAGTGGTACAAATCTGTGGAAGAGATGAAATCAGTTGGCAAGAATTGCATTCTACCTTGATGACATTTGAAAGCCGATTAGAGTATTTAAACTCAGTAAGAAATGGAGTGGCTTCTATCAATTTGACTGGATCATTTAGAAATACTGATCAAAGAAACAATTCAACTAACGGGGGAATGTATTCTGGTGGCAGGGGTTCTGGTTCAAAAGGAAGAGGCAGAGGAAGTAACAATTTTCAAAGTGGAAGAGGAAGTTACCAGGGCTATTCAAACTATCAAAATCAGTGGTAACAATAACAACTCTAAAGAGCATTGTCAAATCTGTGGTAGAGACAACCACCTTGCCAAGACTTATCTGTATAGATATGATGGAAGTTACATGGGAAATCAGTCCAACTATAGAGGATCACCATCAGCCTACATAGCAATAGCCAACACAGTGAATGACCCTGCCTGGTATGCTGGCTCAGGAGCAACTCACCATGTTACTGACAGTTGTGAGAAGCTACAAAGAGTAAATGATTATGATGGCAAAAATCAGATCATGCTAGGAAATGGTGATAGAAACTTAAAGATTAATGATGTATTAATTGCTCCTGACATTAAGAAAAATCTGATTAGTATTGCTAAATTGACTGGAGATAGCAATGTCTATATGGAATTTCATCCTGATCTTTGTGTTGTGAAGGACAAGGTAACTCAGAGGACAATGTTGCAAGGGAAGATCAGTGATGGTCTTTATCAGTTTGACACTCCAAAGCTCAAGAAAAAACCCCCTTTTAATCTGTTCAAATGGTAGAGTCAAGTCCCTCATGTTTTGCTGTTAAGTCTGGTTCAGTTGAGTCAAATCTAAAAGAGTTGGAAAACCTGGTATTCTAGATTAGGGCATATATCTAAGTCTGTAATTGCCAGTGTTTTCAAGTCCTGTAACCAGAGTCCTTGTTTTAATGAAACAGAAAAATTATGTGAAGCTTGTCAATTAGGAAAATCCCACAAACTGCCATTCAATATATCTGAGTCACATGCCAAGAATCCACTTGATCTTTTGCACACAGATGTTTGGGGTCCCACCTCTGTAACATCTTTAAATGGGTTTAAGTTCTATGTGCTATTTCTAGATGATCACAGTAGATATACATGGATCTACCCACTTAGGACTAAGGCTGAAGTGGTTCACATTTTCAGAGAATTTAAAGCCCTTGCAGAAAACTAGTTTGATAGGAAAATTAAAGCCATACAATCAGATTGGGAATGAGTATAGACCATTCAAAGAACTAGCTGCACAAAATGGAATACAACTGAGATACTCTTGTCCCTATACATCAGCATAAAATGGAAGAGGTAAAGGAAACACAGACACATAACTGAAATGGGTCTAACCCTCTTAGCTCAAGCCAAGATGCGCCTTTCTTACTGGAGGGAATCTTTCCACACTACCACATATATTGTAAATAGATTGCCTACTCCAATACTTAGTGGAAAATCACCCTTTCAAGCTTTATTCAAAAAGGCTGTTGATTATAATGCTCTAAAAGTGTTTGGTTGTGCATGCTACCCATGTTTAAGACCATATGAAAAACACCAATTCCGCTTTCATTCTTGTAAATGTGTTCTTCGGCTATAGTAATTCTCACAAAGGGTCCAAATGCCTTAGTCCTACTGTGCTCTTCCGATCTATCTAGGCGTGTAGTCTTTGATGAGTTAAGTTTTCCATTTGACTCGAGTTTTCTCCACAGAAATTCTACCTCAGCCAGTAAAGCTCCTGAATTAATCCTATATAACCTGTCTCATTTTTTAGAACCTCAAATGTTTGATCCTGAATTACATAGATCGGAATCCTCAGACTGATATAGATTATCACTCAGCAACTCAATCCACTCCTTCTAATGGTATATTTGAGTCTAGTCATAATGGTAATGATCAGCTTGACTTGAAAAAGATATCCAGGATGTTCAAATTATATCAGATGAAAATGTTGAAGTTCAAAATAGAACACAGCCTAGAAACTTGGGTAATACACATCGTATGGTAACCAGGGCCAAAGATGGTATATTCAAGCCAAAAATCTATATTGGGAAACTGATGAAAAGTAATGTTGAATCTGAGAAAGTTACAGAACCAGTAACCATAGCAGAGGCTCTTGAGGATATAGGTTAGAAGAAGGCTATAAATGAAGAATATGATGCACTGATCAGGAACAAGACCTGGCAGCTTTTTCCTTACTCTTCCGACTACAATAATCAGCAAAAAATAGGTATTTGGAGGCAAATATACTCCAGAAGGTAAAGTTGACAGACTCGAGGCAAGATTAGTGGCGAAAGGTTTTTTACAGACTCCAGGTATGGATTTTAGAGAGACATTCAGTCCTGTACTCAAGGCTGCAACACTGAGAATAATCCTCACCATTGCAGTTACTAAAGAGTGGACTATCAAACAAATTGACATTAACAATGCTTTCCTAAATGGAAAACTTGAAGAAGATGTCTATATATACCAGCCAGAGGGTTCTGTTGACATCAGGAGACCAAACCATGTTTGTAAACTTAATAAAGCTTTGTACGGGTTGAAACAAGCTCTAAGAGCTTGGTATGAGAGCATGAGAAACACTCTTCAAGACTGGGGCTTCAGACAATCTAGATCAGATAACTCTCTTTTTTATTTGATCAGTGGCAAGACAGCAACCTTCATTCTAATCTACGTAGATGACATCATATTGACAGGAAATGAAAGCACAATCATACAACAATTTATATTGAGGCAGAACAGAAAATTTTCTCTAAAAGATATAGGAAATTTGCATCAATTCTTGGGAATCGAAGTGCACAGACATGCTTCAGGTATGCATCTAACTCAGAAGCACTATATCCTGGAGTTACTGAGGAAATTTAATTATAAAGCACTAAAACCAGCTATAACACCTATAGCCACTGGTAAAACATTGTCCAAGCTAGATGGGAAGTTGTTGGTTGAACCTAAGTTATATATAGGAGTGCTATTGGAGCTTTACAGTACTTGACACACACAAGGCCATATATAACTTTTATTGTAAATAAGTTTAGTCAGTTTCTTCAAGCACCAACAGATGAACATTGGAGGGCTATAAAAAGAGTCTTTAGATAGTTAAAAAGAACAATTGATCGGGGGCTGTGGATTAAGAAGAGTGATGATTTTTTATTAAGGGCCTTTGCTGATGAGACTGGGCTTCATGCCCAGATAATAGGAGATCTGTTGCAGGTTACTGTGTGCTTATTGGTTTCAGCTTAGTGGCTTGGTCATCTAAAAAACAACATGTAGCAAGGTCTAGCACTGAAGCTAAGTATAAAGCTTTATCTCATGCCACAACGGAAATTTGTTGGATTCAAATCCATATTTACTGAATTAAATTAAGATTAGCCAACCAAAGCCTATAATTTAGTGTGATAATTTAAGTGCAAGTGCTTTGGCTCGCAACCCTATTTTTCATGCAAAGACAAAACACATAGAGTTGGACATTCACTTTGTGAGAGACAAGGTCCTAAGTGGTGAACTAGAAATCAAGTATATACCCTCAGCAGATCAAGTTGTAGATGTTCTAACTAAGGCAAGCTCACATTCACAATTCAATTTCCTTAAAGACAAGCTGGGAGAAAGCAAACCACCCTCCATCTTGTGGAGGGGTGTTGAGGATCAGTATCAATAGCAAGACTCCTCATCTGAGAGTATTTCTAATTAGTGGCCAAGTGTGGAAGAAAGAGTTGTAAAACAATAAGTAGCACGTTATCTAAATGAAATGCAAGTCTTTCCAACCAGAGGACACGTAGAAACAGCCTGTGCATCCTCAGCAAAATATCAGTGTAATATAAGGAACGGCTATCAGTGTAGTACAAGGAGCAGCACCACCACTATAATTCAGCAATTCAGAGTTTATGTATATAATTTTCTGATTTTGTATTTTTCTCAATTTTTCCCTTGATCTAGAATCTTCCTTCAATTGTATAAATAGCAACTAATTGTTATGTAACTATAGTGAAAAAAACTTTATTTCCAGAATTCCCAATTTCTTTGTCTTGGAAGATCAGGACTAGACGATACCCCCTATATAATAACCGTCAAGGTGGAAGAAGTTGAAGATATGGGGGGAAAATTAGGAAAGGGAACGCATTTTGTGAATCCTTTTTAATCATTTAATTTCTTAGTGTGAAGCTTCCTATTGTGTCAATTAATTGCCCAACTCTCTCTCTCTCTCTCTCTCTCTCTCTCTCTCTCTCTCTGAATTAGGGTTTGTTTCCCACAGCGGTGTGGCTCGAGTTTATAGCTTTTTTCTCTTTCATTATTTGGCTTTGTTCGTGGTCTAAGATTGGTGCTTTCGAGCAGTGGACACTGATCTTCAGAGGCTTTGTGAATGGTTGAGACTAGAAAAGAAGAGGATTGCAATGAGGGTGTGGAGTCGATGCGCTTGATGGGAGTAGGGAAAGTGTGGTAGGCTCCAAACCGTTGAACAAAAAAACTTCCTATTGTGCCAACTTTGATTCCGTCCTTTATTTTTTTTATTTTTTGACCTTTTCATATGAATTTTGATCTAGGTAAACTAGGAATTGTTTCCACAACTAGCCGATGACACAAAAATGGAATATATTGCTTCAAAGGCTTTGTTAGATGTCTTATGATGTCTGTGTGCCGTATGTACGCGTTGAATTTCTGTCCAGAAAAAAAATAGAAGAAGAACTATAAGAAGTACCCAAAGGGATATTGAGGCTTGTGGGCTACTTGATTCCATCCATAGGCGATGAAGGTGCAAATCAAGAAAGGTTCATAAGACATCGAGAATTTGATTATAGAGCAACTAGATTTGAAGATGATTGCCGCCTCCAATATTGTCACCACTATCATACGCCGAGATATTTGCATAACCACCATCTTCCTTGAAATGTCAAATCTACGCCATACCCGTCCTGTTGAAAGCTCGAATTGTATAATAATCTAGTCGAGTTGATGCATCGGATATATTCAATTCAACAATCTAACGAGAGGAAATTCTCCCATATTCTCAATTCCAAACCATATCCATAGAAAGGGCAAAAAAAAATGCTTCTTTTTACAAATTATGATTCAATCAATGCATATCCCTAAGTTCATCCCAACATCATCTCCATGATGATGCCGTAGCCAAATCTCGCAACGTGGCCGTAGGTGGAGCTTTGATGGACACTAAGCTTCATCATTTTTGTGTATAAAAATGGATCCTTCTTTTCCAGAGGAATTCAGTTCTGCAAATTTCTACTCCCAAGATTTGGACCGTTTCTAGGGTTCCAATCTTCTTTACATTCTAATATAAGGGCCATTTCGTGAAAAATTTCGAAGACAACTTAGGTTCTGGTAAACTCCCCTTCCAGTTGCATCTCTAGCTTTATTTTTTTGGGCACCGATCGATCTGTATTCGTATTAGTTGATTTGTTGTTTGTTATCCAGGAAGCAAGAATCGAGTCATTCAGCAGCACATAGAAGTACAAGCATTTGATCATCCATGGCTAGTATCGGTCATCACGCAGAGGACTTGAATTCTTACACCATCATAGGCACCAACGTTGTCGTAAAAGGTAAATACATTTACCCGAATTACCCGAGAAGCCCAAAATTTATCCATAATTTTTTTACATCTTCCTTCAACCTTTACTTAAATTTTCCAGAATTACCTCCAATGTAGGATTTATTTTAAATTAGTCCTAATCTCCCGTTAGAAACACACGTGGAAGAAAATTATAAGGAAACTCACATGTGGTAAATTTTTTCACGCATGACATAACTTTAATTTTTTTTTTTAAGCTGTTGTGCTACATGTATAACAGTTTAGTCAAAAAAAAAAAAATTACACATTCATGCGGCAAACTTTTTTCACACATCAACTCACTTTTAAATCTAAATCTATAGCTATCATAAGGGCCGCATGAGGGTGTAAACAAGGATTTTGTACAAAAATTTTGTCTAAGTAGCGTAATTCTTTAAATTATATCATATGTTTTTTTTTTTGTCATAAGTATTCTTTTTTCTTTTTCAAAGATGTTTAGAACATAAGGGTTCCCCCCCGCCCCCCGTTTAATTTTACAAAATCGAAAAACTGAATTACTAACCAAACCTGGACCAAAAACGACACCAAATAGTCTTGACCATAGTTTTAACTCATGATGAAACTTTACTTTTTTTTGTCAAATTAGTGCAGCAATATTTTTTTATGTGTTTAACAACCGAATTGTTTGGCTTTCGCCTTGGCTTTGGAGGGATGTGAAGCTGGGGACTGTGTCTTGCTTCAACCATCAGAAAATATTTTTACCCCGGACGTCGCCCGCATTGAGAAGATTGGAGCAGACAACAGACACAATAAATGGATTAAAGTAAGGTGGTACTATAGGCCACAACAAGCAGCCAGAGGCCGTAGACATTTCCATGGAGAAAAGGAATTGTTCTTCTCCGATCAATATGATATTCGGAGCACAGAAAGCATAATGAGCAAGTGCATTGTTCACACTTTCAACGATTATCTCAATCTGGTTGCCATCGGACTCGAGGATTACTATTGTAGATCTGAATATCAACATTCCACCGGCAGTTTCCAGCCATATCAAATTGCTGTGTAAGTTTTCTAAGAATTAATGATGGTTTTTCACATTGAAGTTTGATTAATGGAGTTGCTGAAATAAAGGTTGTCAAATGTTGAAGATACTCCAAATGTGAGATGCCCAAGATCCCCGATCACTTCATGATCGAATGTAAACAATGTGCAGACTGGTAAGAAATTGCTTTTCTTCTTTAGTTATCCATAAATGAATTGTCAAAAATTATGTGATGTGTTATCTCTGGTGTTTGCAGGTACCATCCGGATTGTATAGATATGACCATTGATGAGGCGAAGCAACTAGATAAGTACATTTGTTCCCATTGTGCATAGATGAATGAGGATATATATGAGCAAAGGTAATGCGTCCGAGAATGCTCAAAGGGCTGAAGCGTTGGTCTTTGTTAAGCAAATCGGTGGAATAAAAGTCATATAAGGCCGTTATTGCATAATATATAGTTTCTGTTGGTTTAGGAGTACTGCAAATTTCAGAAAGCTTATTATCTGTTGAAACCTTATGGATCTTTTGGTGTTATTTGGATAATTTCAAATTCGATGAGCCATACTTATTTTTAATTAAATTCTGAAATGTTTTAAATCTTCATGGTATGCTCAGTGCTTATCTATATATGCTGAGGAAACATGTGAATGATCTCGTGTAATTAGAGTTGTATCTTGAAATACATTCCACCAAAATTTGACCCAACATTTGAGATAAGTTGACCATTAAATGGCATTGGAGAACAGCTAAGGAAACATGGAGAGCTGCAGAGATAGCACATATATGGACTCAATTTTTCGCAACTCAATACCTCTTGGAAGTACCATGTAGATATTAGATTGGAACGTGGGTTCAATCAAGTTGAGATAAGCTTGAAGTTGCATGGACATGACTTCAAACAAACTAAGATATGCTCCAAGTTGTATTCCTAGTTATCTCTCTGCAGTATTTATGGCTACTAAATGGTGTTTATAATGGGGGCATGTAAGAAAATACGGAGAGCCAAAGATAGCACATCTGGACTCAATTTTTGCAACTCGGTGCCTCCTGGAAGTACCACATTGACATCAATTTGGACATGGCTTTGACCAAGTAGAGATAATTTGGAGGTTATATAGACTTGAGTTTTGTCAAGTTGAGATTAGCTTGAAATTGTAGCCCTTTTCCCAAGTTGGGTATGGACGAGGATGCAGATGCATGATGCTATTTAGCTTGAGTAGACAAACTTGTTGACTACAGTACAAGCGTGCTTCGTCATAAAGCATTTTTAGCCTGAATAATTATCTTAAAAGTTAGCAATACTACCCAAAATATATATATATATATATCACAACAATGCTTTAAATTCACGTGCAAAGAATGTGCTATTAACTAGTGGAGAAGAAGTGTCAATTAATTTAAATTTATCAACATAAAAAGAAGAAAAACCAAAGTGAATGGAGTTAACTTGGCATTAAGATTAGCTAATAAATACTAGAAACTAGAAATGTCAACTGGGAATTGTTAATATTCCGTATAATACAAAGGTCAAACTAGCTAGGTGGTCAACTCATCGTTGGACAATTAGTAGTGAAGTACTACAAGAAACTGCAGCAAGCTAAAACCCCATTTATCGTTGCTGTTGAGTTACAGCAGCGACAAAATCATCTCAACATGGCCTTACGATAGGCCCGTACCTGTTGATATACAGGGACGGAAAATGTTGTCGGTAAAGTGAGTATGCCTACAGCGGCGACGGTGTCGTCTCTATTGCCTAAGCCAGCATTTCATTCTCTCTAGCCTATGGAAACAAAAACGTCATCGGAATAGGGTCATCTCTTTAAATGCCGTTGCTCTACCTATAGCCAATTGAAACACCCTTGTTGGAATAAAGGCCTCGATGTAGGTGTTTCGGCTGTAGCAACAGTTTAATCGTTGGAATATCTCTAGATGTTTGAAATAATAAATAGAAGTTTGTCTTCCCAAAAGGCCTATAGAGACAACAATTATCACCACTGTAGCCAACAATTAATGTATACATACGTACGTACATACACACAGATCCACAAACTAATGTTGTTGAAAAGATGACAAATCAATAAAATAGTGCAAACGATGATAATCCATAAGCAAATTAGAGATCAAATTAACAACCATTGACATTTACAAAAGATATAGTTAATGGACTATTAGGGCTTTCGACTTGCTATAATAATTACAAAAGGTAATAGTCGATAGACTATTAAGATCCCCGAGACTAGTCTAATATAAGTAATTATAAAAGTTAATAACCTATAAGTGACCCGTTAACTACTTGATACTTACAAAAGACAATAATTAGCTAAGCATTTGGGTCCATAATCACTTGATGCAAAAGATAACTTTAGTTAATTAGTGCAAAAGATAATTTTTTGAAGAAGTACTATGGATCTCCCAATTCTTCATCCATGTCATTCTCAGTTCCTTCGTCACTGTTGGTAGGCGGAGGAGCAAATTGGTTCAACACATGTGCAAGTGCCTCCTCAAGATAAGTAATCCTAGCCTCATTCTCTCTAATCCTTGACTCACTTGTATTATACTCATTGTAGGAGCCAGAATGGGAAGTAGAAGCATGCGATGTAGCAGAGGTCGAGTGCAATGAAGCAGCACCTTTTGGAATCCTTCCAACTCCACGCTCCTGTCCTCTTCGCTATCCAAGAACCTTCCTCATAATGGCACGTTCATCCACAGTTGAACTAGCAGAGGCAGCTTGGGTTTGATGATCCTCTCGAGCCTGAATAAGCTTAGCCTACAGGAAATAAAAAAAAAGGCGTGAAACAGTAAACAATGAATGCTGCACAGTTAGT
>CAVNYN010271706.1:0-10806 GCA_963692815.1 Nyctanthes arbor-tristis | reverse complement strand
ATAAATATTTTGCTGAAAGTTTTTCATACTATTGTAGTATTTTATATATAGATTAATATTATTGTTTGAACTAATATTGTAATGCGAATAAATAAGTAGTTAATAAGTATTGAAATTTAATTAAGTAAAGTAAACAAATCAAAAAAAAATCTAATAACTAATCGATTAAATTTGTGATATTAATAGAGGAGCGTAAGAAGATTGTGACAAGGCCAAGTACTTTAAGGAAGACAAAATTCTAATATAATAGTTCTTTGATTAAATTTCAATATTGCAAATGGGCTGAGAAGAATTGTTGTACAAATAAAATAAATAAAATCAAATAATGTCAAGATTTTTTGATTAAATTTGTATCCAAATGAATATATGTAATTAACAAGTATTGATGAACAAATAAATTTTTATAATGAAATACTGAAAACCAATTTGATTAAGTGTGCGATGAGAATGAATATGCAATTAACAAGTATTGTTGGTCAAATAAATTAAGAGAATCAAATAACGTAACAATCTTTTGAAAAGTAAGAAAAAATTTACCCATTAAAAATGAGTAACACTTCTTTTAGCCCTCTAATTAATCGGTTGTGAGATATATATGGATCGGAGTTGGCTGTATGGGAGAGCACCACACTAGAATATTTGAATACGATTGACTAGATTGTAAAATTTGCCAAAGATAATAGAAAAAGGAAACGGGAAGAATTGATGGCTTGTCCTTGTCCTGATTGTAAGAATCTTAAAAAGTATCGTACTTATATAGAAGTGAAGCACCACCATTTGATTAGGCGTGGTTTTAGCGAAAGCTATACGAGGTGATTTCGGTATGGTGAGGATTTACTTCCTCAGACGTGGTGACAATAATGGTGTTCAGGAGGAGAACACGGTAAGTAAAAGTGATGAGATTAATGTGGTAGAGAAGATAATGATGCTGTCCAGAATGACTGGATAGATGAAATGATACATGATTTACATGATGATTTCATTGAGGCTCCACACATTTTCGATGGCTTATTCATCGATTCTGAAAATCCTTTATTTCCTGAATGTAAAAAGTTCACAAAGTTGTCTGCTGTATAATTTAAAAGCAAAGAATGGGTGGAGTAATAGGAGTTTCACAGGGTTATTGAAACTTCTAAGAAATTGTTGTGCCCGTTGGGTATAGAGATTGAGAAGATACTTGTATGTCCAAATGACTCTGTCTTGTACCGACATGAGTACAAGGACTTCTATGTGCGTCCACAGGGCTATGCGATTTAAGAGAAAGGACAACCATGATAAACGTGAGGATAAGAAAGGCCCTTTAGCAAAGGTGTTATGGTATCTGCCTATAATACCTAGATTTAAACGCTTGTTTGCAAATGAAAATGATGTAAAGAAAATGTGATGGCATGCTGATGGGAGGAAAGAAGACAGAAAACTCAGACACCGGGCCAATTCTCTACAGTAAAGAATATAAACAGGATGTTTCTTGAATTCGGTGGTGAAGATAGGAATCTTAGGCTTGGATTATGTACAGATAGAATGAACCCGCACGGTAATATGAGTAGTCGACATAACACTTAGCCAGTTCTTTTAGTGTCTTCCAGTCTTCCTCCTTGGTTATGTATAAAGCAGAAGTATATAATGCTGTCGTTGTTGATTTTAGGGCCTAAATAGCTGGGAAACGATATAGAAGTATACCTCACGTCACTTATGATGATTTGATGTTGTTGCGGAAAGAAGGTGTGTCAGCATTCAATGCACGTAGCCAGATGCATTTCACATTACATGCAATGATTTTTTGCACTATAAATGACTTTTCAACATACGGTAACTTGTCAGGTTATACTCGAAAGAAGCCAAAGCATGCCTCATTTGTGAAGATGAGGCGGTTGTTCTATGGTTGAATAACTATAAGAAAAATATGTTCATGAGTTAGACACTGTCTTGATGTAATGCAGGAAGAGAAAAATGTGTGTGATAGCATCATCGGAATGTTGCTGAATATTCCATCAAAGACGAAAGATAGTGTCAAAGTTAGAAAAGACATGGTAGAAAATGGGGATACGGGAACAGTTAGCACCGCGGGAGTCTGGAAAGCGTACATTTTTACCTTGTCTAAACAAGAGAAGACAAGCTTTTGTGAGTGTTTGAATGCTATTAAGGTTCCATTTGGCTATTCATCAAATATTAAGAGGCTTGTGTCTATGAAAGACTTAAAACTGGTTGGTATGAAGTCCCATGATTGTCATGTCTTAATGCAACAGTTTTTACCGGTTGCAATACGAGGTATATTGCCAAAACATATTAGCCATGTCATAACTAAGCTCTGCTTCTTCTTCAACTCAATTTGTTGCAAGTCGCTCATCTCGAGGCCTTGAATGCTTTGCAGGCTGATGTTGTTATCACTCTATGCCAATTGGAAAATTTATTTTCCGCCATTATTTTTTGAGACTATCGTGCATTTAATTGTTCACTTGGTGAGGAAAATTAAGGTATGTGGTCCGATGCTTGAGGTACATGTATCCGTTTGAGAAATACATAGTATTTTGAAAGGATACGTGAGAATCCGATCTTGACCAGAAGGAAGTATAATTGAAGGTTATGCTACTGAGGAGGCTATTGAATCTTATACTAATTATATAGATGGCGTCGAAACCATTTGTATTTCTAACTCACGACACGAGAGGAGACTTGGAGGTAAAGGTACGATTGGATTCAAATCAATCGTTCCCAGAGCCGAAATATGATATAAAAGCACACCTTCTTATCTTGCAGCACCTCATTGTAGTTCTCTCATATTTAGACGAGTACATGTCGCTGTTAAGGCGTCAGAATCCTTTGAAGGGTAGAATGTGACCAATGACCATAATCACACATTTATAATATGGTTCAGAGGTAGAGTGCTCCAACAATTGTCCCACATGCCGGCGGTGATCACAGAGATGATAAAATGGTTGGCTTACGGTCCTGGAGTGGATCTTTCTTCTTACTGAGGATATGACATTAGCGGGTACATATTTTACACAAAATGGCAAGACGATAAGAGCACGATGCAAAATAGTGGGGTGATGGCAGTAGCACTTTCATCAGAATATTCTAGAGCGAACTATGGGTGAACGGTGGAAGCCGCAATGTCGTATTATGATGTAATTGAAGAAATTTGGTAACTTAATTACAAGGCTCTTAAGGTTCCTCTTTTTCGCTATAAATAGGTTGAAAACCATGTGAGTGTTCGAGTTAATGAATTAGGTTTTACTCTGGTAGACTTTGGACGGCTGGGCTATCAAGATGAACCTTTCATACTAGCATCACAAGCAAAGTAAGTGTCATTGTTGATTCTAATGAGCCTAAATGGTCAGAAATCGTTCAAGGCAAGAGACATATAGTTGATATAGATAATGTGGTCGAGAAGAAGAGTATGATCAATTTGACGAAACTCCCCCCTTCTCTATTGGTATACAACATACACCTACAATAGATAATAATATAGAGACAAATTACATGCGTTCGGATCATGGAGAAGGCCTATGGATTGACCATATCTCGTAATAGCATTATTGTTTAAGATCATTTGCATTCTGTGTTATACATGCATTTCCAATTCTGTTGTTTGTGCTAATATCTAGTTATCTTACCTGTAGTTTGTATGCTATTATTTACATGTACTACTGTGTTAGAATACGATTGGTTAGACTAATGTACTTGTGTTTGTATTTACATACAGATAGAGACATGGTGAATGTTCTTGATGGCTGACAATTTAGGTGTAACAGATGATCTGACTGCCAATAAAAAGAAGTGGAAAAGAGATCCAACAACTTGTAAGAAATTGAAGAAGAAGCAAGATGCGGTGGCTGAATTTGACGAGCAAGGAAAGCCAATCGGGCAATTTGCGAAAGATTTAGGCAATTACGTGGAGAGTGTGGTTCAGATTCATGTGCATATAGACTATCCTAATTGGCATGTAGTGGGCAACCCCTTAAGGATCTTGTGTGGGATGACGTCAAGGTACTTTTATAAGTTCACATGGTTCAATTTGATTTTATCCTATATAAATTTGACATCGCATAATTTGATATTTTTATCCTAAAGAAAAGATTGAACCTCGCGGATGACAGCTTGAAGAAGCACATATTGAGAGAAGCTGGGAAGAGACTGAGAGACTTCAACGCTTCATTGGTGTGAAAATACATCAAAGAGAAGCACAAGAGGTATAAACTCCTTGCCAGCTCTATGATTTCATTAAACCCACAATCTGGGAGAAGTTCAAGCAGGATCATGAAACTAAGGAGTTCAAGGTATGATCAAAGCAAGTTTATATTATTTTCTTGCCATTAGAAAAAAAAGACTACTAAAATAGTTGCTGAATTGACTTTCAGGAGAAAAGTGAGAAGGTGAAGCAATGTCAAACATTTAAAGTGGGCAATTGCAGACCCTCTATCTTCCTCCTCCTCATGTGTGTCAGTTCGCTTGACCTTTTAGATCAAGGATCAAAGTCTAGATTGGGCTCGGGCAAGGATTGTCAAGGGCCCAGATGGGACTTATTACATACTGAGTGAGAAAACAAATTAGGTGTTTGAGAAAAATGTAAGTATACGTTAATAAGGAATTTTTACTTTACTTAGTTACTTACTCTTTACTCACATGAGTTATATTAATTTTAATTTTTGCAAACGGAAAGAAATGTACAAGAGCGTCAGGCAAGGGACTTTTACCCCAAAGAGAGATCGGGATATCTTAACAGTGATGCTTGGCAAGAATGACCACCCTGGTTGGGTGAGGGGCTATGGTGGATATGTCACTTTGAGGGACGTATATGGATGACCTGATGAGCCTAGGAAAATATCTACTGGGGTCTTGTTACTGGATAATCTTAGAAAGGTGATCACATCAGACGTGGAGACCAGCATCATTGGGCTAGTAAGGAAAGAGACCATGGCACAAATGTAGACTCAGTTCGATATGATACAGTCGTAGATGGCCTCTATCTTCCAACACTATGGAATGGAAATACCTATGCAATTTTGTGCCATAGAAATACCTACAGTGGCGAGTCCTTCTGGGAGACCACTGACTAGTAGTAGCTGTCACTCAGTTGATCCCCAGCCACAGCTTGACATTGAGGTATCCTTAGTGTCGTATACAAATGTTTTTGAATGCACTGACTTCATTTCAATTCTCACAGTTAACGTTATTTTTTTCACTTGTGTATTGAATATCCGTAAAAGCCAACCCAGTGTCATCTCGTCCTTGTTTACGACGATGAGACTAAAAATTGTGGGTGGGGGTGGTTTACCCATTCAACGCTACTATGGTGGTGTATAGTAAATAGCTATTGCCCAGTCATTACAAAGTCTCAGTTGACTTTGTACATGACGATGCTGTGAATTATTGACTTTGAGTACTAAATTCATTCCATGAACAGTTAGTGGATGTAGCTGAAGGAGGTTTCACTCAGTGACCTGCACATTTTGTGATGTTAGATGTGATTATTAATTGAAGTTAAACAAAAAAGAATTAGATTTTATGTTGCACTTATTTTGATGGTAAATAAATTATCATAGCAAGAATAGTTACTAGAGCAAGTGGCATCCATAGGAAAAAGCAAACAACCGGCCAGTGTTGAAGTTTCTTCAGCGCGGCCTAATCTTGTTGACAATGCGACATTGGTTACCCTGAGTTCCCACCTCAAAAGGTTGCACTCTCTAATGGTCAGACTACCCCTTTTTATGGATTTCATGGACATCCCGATGGTTAAGGAAGTGTTTCACTATCCAATTTAGATGGTGAATGATATACATGTTTCTATCAACGATAATGCCGACATCTTCGATATGCAATGGTTGAATGTACCTGTTTTGTAAGTTTGGGAAATGTGAGACTTCTTCCCTCACAATTAAGTACGTCGTATAATTTTTAATTTGATATTTCACAGTTGGTATAATATATTTTAGATACCTACATCATCTGTGCAACATATACGGGAATGAAAACATCGGGTTTCTTTGTCCCGCACTGATCGGGGCTATTAATTTTCAAGATAATGGAGAGATGAGTCATACTTACATGGTCAGTGCACTTTCACAAATGATGGACAAGAAGTACATTCTAGCGCCCTGTTCTTTTTTTTTTCCTTTGACTTAATTTGAATTATTTGTGGCTAACTTATATAAACTTACATTCTTATAAAATATTCTACAAACCATTGGATGCTACTTGTGCCATGTCTTAAAACATAATATGGTGTACTTCTTGGACTCTATAGAGGATAAGAGGCGCACATTGCATATCAAGCCAGAATTGTCTACGTAAGTAATTATTAATAACTATTGACAAAATAGTCTTTTGTGTAACTTTTAGTTTATTTAACTTATATATACATTATAACTTTAGAGTACTGAAAGTGTTGTACGCATTAGGGAAAATACTGAACAAAAATCTCATGCGAAAATCAATTGCGGTATGTAAAATATCCTCTGAATGTTACAATAATTATTGAAGTTTCATATTTTAGCTTTTTAATTACTAATATTTATTTTCGTCTCATTGAAACTTTTTGTGCGCTCAGCAACCAGGATCCAATGAGTGTGGCTATTGTGTGATGAGAAATACATTCGAAATAATCACACTATATTCTAATACTGAAGAATATCTTGATACGGTAAAAATATTTATCGAAAACTGAGAATTATTTAATTACTCATGTATATATATAATTTATTAATAAAGTAATTATTTTTCTTTTTGTTTGTTGTAGGTTTATCAATATGGGCCATATAATTAAGCTAATATAGATGAGATTTTTGGAAAAAAAGGGCCAAGTATTTTGTCGGCAATTGTATGTGATGTTTGGTCTTATCTATTTTCAAATATTATTTACTTATGGATTATACATCTTCATGCAAGCACGTACATTTCAATAGTTAGTGCATATTATTTCAATGGTTAATTAATGACATAATGGAGCAACACTAGCAAAGTCTGGTATATACAAGCTTAAAGACTAATTATAGAAAGATAAAAACTACTCTAAGTGATATAATTTTCAAATGGCTATGAGATACTACAGCTATATGAAATTGACAACAAATAAAATACGCGATAAAGAATAAAACTTCAACAAAAGTTCACATATGATGCTTGTCATCTTCAGCTCCAACATTATTAGAATAAAAAAGCACTCTGCCTTGTGACAAGAAAGACCATTTTGGAGGTAAACAGAGTCCTAACTCCTATACGCGGCACTGATAATAGGATTCAATTTTTTCAAATTTCAACTAAATATATATTCAACTCATTTAGACATATATCCAAACTCAATAGTTAACACCAAACAAAGTTGAAATTCATTCTCTTAATTAATTACAGTAGAAATTCAAGCTAATTGGCATATACTCCAGAATTCATTCTCTAACTTTCTGATAACAAAAATTTTAAAACAAAATAACCAATTGGGTCAGAGAATAAACTTACTTCAGTGGTGTAAGGTCGAACTCAAGCTTGGGGAGATCATGTTACAGTCACTTCTCACTTGTCTAGTTTCTCCACAGGTACAAAGTAAATGTGATTAGTTGAGCTTTAGATGTTAAGAACAAAAATTAAGTCTCAGATGACGGCGACGACAATGGATTTAAACGGAGAGACCATGGGGTGAACGGACCGCAAAGGAAACAGACCAGAGACCATGAAGACATGGAGGGAGGAGGTTGGCGATGACGGAAAGGCGACGTCGATGGTTGTAGATTTGGGGAAACGAACTAAAGAATTTATGAATTAGGTTCGACTTAGGCGTTCTCTGAAACTGAAATGAAGGGACAAACTGGAGTGGTTCTCTTTTGATTTTGAAAGCAAAAAAATAAAAATAAATAAATAAATAAATAAATAACCAGTCTAATTAATAAGTGGGTGTAACTTTTGCATACAGAGTATGCTTTTGGACCATGACATTAATTTTAGGGGTAGCTCAAGTAGATGAATCGAACCAGTGCCACAGCTTCCAAAATTATGATGCGTTTTTCAATTTTTAGTTTGTTCTTTGCTTTACATATTCAGTTTTGTTTTATTCTAGACAGTTTTTGCTGTCTGGCCCGTTAAATGTATATAATCCATGTGACATGTCTATTTATTTCCCTATCAATACATTATAGGGATTGGTTGCATTTGAATAAGAAAAAAGAGTTATTTTCTTGAGTTGAATCTGGTTTTTCTTGTGTTGCATCTATTGGAATTGTTGAGTGTAGGTGCGCCTGTGCCAATGTACATAAAACTTTAATAATTAGCCACACATAAAAAAATATACATAATTACCTACACGATATAGTCACGTAAGCAGTACATGTACATAAAGCTTGAAGAATTATCCATACATAAATAACATTTATAATTATGTGTAGGTAATGTAAATAAGATTTTACAATTATCTTTAATTTATGGGGATTATGTGCCACATTGGAGCCAAATAAGCAATTGATATATATATATACATATATATATAAAGTTTGGAGAATTACCTACACATAAATAATACGTATCATTATGTGTGGGTAATCTATATATTAGGGCTTGTTTGGTACTCTTTATTTTTGCAATTTATAAATTCCGATCTCCATTATTTGACTTTTGATTTGACAACTACCCAACAGTCACTAGACATTTTAAATTTCAATTAAATCTCTACCACTCATTTTTACTCATTATAAATTTCTTTTATGAATTGATTTTATAAATCTAACCAAACAGGTCCTTAATTAAACGAAGGGAGCTGTGGTACAATTTTACCAAAGTTTTCCTAGAATTAGGGATAGTTTAGTATTTTTGTTTCCAAAATGTGGTAATAGGTGCAGTAAATACATTTTATATTCTTTTTTAAATAATTCTCAGTTTTCGATAAATATTTTTACCGTATCAAGATATTCTTCAGTATTAGAATATAGTGTGATTATTTCGAATGTATTTCTCATCACACAATAGCCACACTCATTGGATCCTGGTTGCTGAGCGCACAAAAAGTTTCAATGAGACGAAAATAAATATTAGTAATTAAAAAGCTAAAATATGAAACTTCAATAATTAATGTAACATTCAGAGGATATTTTACATACTGCAATTGATTTTCGCATGAGATTTTTGTTCAGTATTTTCCCTAATGCGTACAACACTTTCAGTACTCTAAAGTTATAATGTATATATAAGTTAAATAAACTGAAAGTTACACAAAAGACTATTTTGTCAATAGTTATTAATAATTACTTTCGTAGACAATTCTGGCCTGATATGCAATGTGCGCCTCTTATCCTCTTTAGAGTCCAAGAAGTACACCATATTACGTTTAAAGCACAGCACAAGTAGCATCCAATGGTTTGTAGAATATTTTATAAGAATGTAAGTGCACTGACCATGTAAGTATGACTCATCTCTCCATTAGCTTGAAATTAATAGCCCTGATCAGTGCGGGACAAAGAAACCCGATGTTTTCATTCCCGTATATGTTGCACAGATGATGTAGGTATTTAAAATATATTATACCAACCGTGAAATATCAAATTAAAAATTATACGACGTACTTAATTGTGAGGGAAGAAGTCTCACATTTCCCAAACTTACAAAACAGGTACATTCAACCATTGCATATCGAAGATGTCGGCATTATCATTGATAAAAAACATGTATATCATTCACCATCTGAATTGGTAGTGAAACACTTCCTTAACCATCGGGACGTCCATGAAATCCATAAAGGGGTAGTCTGACCATTAGAGAGTACAACCTTTTGAGGTGGGGACTCAGGGTAACCAATGTCGCATTGTCAACAAGATTAGACCGCACCGGAGAAACTTAAACACTGGCCGGTTGTTTGCCTTTTTCCTATTGATGCCACTTGCTCTGGTAACTATTCCTGCTATGATAATTTACTTACCATCAAAATAAGTGCAACATAAAATCTAATTCTTTTTTGTGTAACTTCAATTAATAATCACATCTAACATCACAAAATGTGCAGGTCACTGAGTGAAACCTCGTTTAGCTACATCCACTAACTGTTCATGGAATGAATTTAGTACTCAAAGTAAATAATTCACCACATCGTCATGCACAAAGTCAACTGAGACTTTGTAATGACTGGGCAGTAGCTATTTACTATGCACCACCATAGTAGCGTTGAATGGGTAAACCACCCCACCCACAATTTTTGTCTCATCGTCGTAAACAAGGACGAGATGACACTGGGTTGGCTTTTTCGGATATTCAATACACAAGTGAAAAAAATAACGTTAACTGTGAGAATTGAAATGAAGTCAGTGCATTCAAAAACATTTGTATACGACACTAAGGATACCTCAATGTCAAGCTGTGGCTGGGGATCAACTGAGTGACGGCTACTACTAGTCGGTGGTCTCCCAGAAGGACTCGCCACTGTAGGTATTTCTATGGCACAAAATTGCATAGGTATTTCCATTCCATAGTGTTGGAAGATAGAGGCCATCTACGACTGTATCATATCGAAATCTCAATCTGTGCCATGGTCTCTTTCCTTACTAGCCCAATGATGCTGGTCTCCAAGTCTGATGTGATCACCTTTCTAAGATTATCCAGTGACACAACCACAGTAGATCTTTTCCTAGGCTTGTCAGGTCATCCATATACGTCCCTCAAAGTGACATATCCACCATAGCCCCTCACCCGACCAGGGTGGTCATTCTTGCCAAGCACCACTGTTAAGATATCCGATCTCTCTTTGGGGTAAAAGTCCCTTGCCTGACGCTCTTGTACATTTCTTTAGATCGGAAGAGCGTGTGTAGGGAAAGAGTGTAGGCAATGGTGTAG
>CAVNYN010271705.1:0-12047 GCA_963692815.1 Nyctanthes arbor-tristis | reverse complement strand
TATTATTGTCATTTATCACAGTGAAATTGAATAGAATGCTGATTGTGGAATTCAGTTTTGTTTTACATCCATTTTGTATTTATTTTTAGTTTTTGAATCACTTAAGGGGAATCGTTTGAGTTCACAGAAGGATTTAACAGATTACATGTAACGTGTGGTGCAGTACAATTATGGATTGATGTTATTTTAGGTGGTTTTCTTTATATCCTTACCTTATAATAAAATCAATTTATTTTTCTACTATATGAATGTGTTAATTGAATTCTTTTAAATGGATGGTCATTAACTTTTTCTTGCTTTGCTTTCTTGTAAAATTAATTTTCAAATGTTTGTCATATTGTTTTTATTATGTTGAAATTGTTTAGCAAAGTAAATACTATTAATAATCTTATTGAAAGTATATGCTTATATGGTTAAAACTTTTGCACATCAGTAGATGGTGTCATTTCTTGAATACTATTAGCATGCTTACACTGCCCTATGCCAAGTATGTTGCACTTTGTCGCTATTCTGAGTTTTAACTCTTTTATTTATGTGTAGCTTATTTGTTTTCTCTTTGTAAATCAATTTGAAATTGGGTCAAAAGTGATGAACCAGGATGTGGGCTTCCTTGCAAAACTCTCAAAATTCCCATATGTAAGTTGAAATTATCCCAAATCGACTTGATGTTCCTACTTTTTAGTGAAAAACTGCAACTATGAATCAATGTGGCAGACGAGTACTAGCGTAATCTATGGGTATTTGCGTAATCTATGAGGTGGATAATATACTTATGGCATATGTTAAATGATGCTAGCATTGCTAGCAAAGGCTGGAGATATGGGGGCACTGCAAAACAAAGTGGGGAAGCTAAGAAGTGAAATTGAGAAATTTGAATTGAAAAAGAACTCTTAGGTTTCTACCTTCTTGACTGAGAAAAATTTTATATGCAATTCAGTACAGAACTATGTAAACTAATTTGATAGAGCAACTGAGGAAATATGCCACATTGGAATGAGAAAGTAAAGGCACTTATGTGCAAAACAGTCTTCTTATGAAAGGTTAAAAGTGACTATGCAATGTTAAAATCTGACTCAAACAAAAAGAATGAACATGTTTAAGATAATCTGTATTCAAGCTAGAGATCTGAGGGTTAGAAAGTGGAACCAAGTTTCTGTACTACTACTCCTGCTGCTTTTCTTGGAAAATATGTTTCAATTATTATTTGTTTTACAATTTTAAGATTTAATTGTTTAGTTGTAGTTAGAATCTGTCAAGATTCTTGTGATCCACTCTTATGAGTTAAATGATGAATTATTCTGTATATCAAGGGGTTTATTCAAGTAACCATATATGTTGGGAGTTTTGGATTTTGTCTAATTAATCCATTTATTTTTCTCTACTTGTTCATTTTTCCCCTTATTTTTTGAACAATTTGTGTTACTTCTAAACTTTGTTTCCATAAATGCATTTTCTATTTTACTGGTATCATACCAATTATGTCTTCATTTGGTAAAAATTGTAAATCATGCATGCTCATATATCCATAATAGTCTGCTTTTTATTACAACATTTCCACTCAATTGTTTGGTCAACTGTATCATCAATACTCTAAAACTTCCAAACTTTGTTTCCATAAATGCATTTTCCATTATAGTGGTATCTTACCAATTGCCTCTTCGTTTGGTAAAAATCGTAAATCATGCATACTCATTTATCCATAATAGTCTCCTCTTTATTACAACATTTCCACTCAATTGTCAGGTCAACTATATCATCAATACTCTAAAACATACATGATGACATGATGATATTTATTAATAAGACTATACATAATAATAATGCAATAATACACAGAAATCAATCATGATATCAAATACAAAATTTTAGGTTTCTCACGTGCAACACACGTACCCAAACTAGTGTGTGTGTATATCAATGAAAAGGATATTATTGTGATTGTCTTACGTTCTTGTGAAGACAATGATTGTCTTGGGCATCACTGCTTTCCTCATCCGATATTGTAGAATCGCCCTTACGATGGAATAAGATATTGAGCTTCTCTGTTTCCATAGTAACCATGACCAAAGGAAAAATAGTTCACTGAACAACTATGATTTTGATGACCACAGTTAGCTTAGATGCAGTAGTTGGTGCAATGCTACTTGAGCCAGTTAATTATGAGTGGAAAGGAGAGCCAAACGTTAATATTAAAATGATTTCCCATCAGACGTCTATGTGGTCTGAGATCATTGGGAACCCACAAGACTAATGTTAATATATTCTATTGTTAAATTTTCAAGCACCTCGTGGAGGTGCCCCATCCCATATACACTACGGCTTACGTGTGCATCCCAATCAAGTCACGTGTGAATGAAAGATGCTATAATTGTATGATATTAACTAGTTCTGGCTTCATTTTTTGTTTTATTTTTAAACTTTAAATAGTCTCTGTCTTGATGACTTGGCCAAGTACATCGACCTCGGTGGCTGCTTCTACTCTAATGGTAATCTCGTTTTTCTCACTTGGGAATTCATGCTGAGGTTTTTGTCTAATTATAGATCAGTTTTGGGCTGCCATTTTATTCTTGGGCTGCCATTTTATTCTGACCTTATCCTTCCTAGAATCTTGACTAATTTATCATTTTAATTGCACGAAATGGAAAAAATTTAAGAAAAAGACTAGCTTCATTAATGACTTCACTTTTGACTATAAAAAATAAAAGAATTATTTTCTTTTTTTAATTTCTGAATTCTATGTTTATACATTGAACGATAGGCTGTAGTGTGGTGCAGAACAACTTTCAAATGGATGTTGAAGCAGTTTTTCTATGTGGAGCTCGATTTGATTTTATAGAAAACACCGATATTGAAGTATATTTTTTCCTCGCATATTTTTCAACTCTCATTAGACATTTTATTATTGTTACTTTTGATACAAGGGAAAAATAAGGGAGGAGTTGGTGTTGTTCGAAGCTGAGACCTCTTACTCGAGTTGTGAGTATTTAACTATTGTACTACTTGTTCGAACCAGTCTTATTAGCTGTTTATTTCTATTTAAAAAAAAAAATAAATGATGAAGATTTGAGCACATGTTTATGGAATTTTCTATTTATCACTTTTAGTGTGGGAGGAGGACGTACGTGGAACTCGATACTTTACGTGATGCTTCGGCACACGACATTAATTTCTATTTTGGACTTTGAGTGCATGAATATTAATTAGGGTACTAAATTATATCAAAAGTCTATTATTAAAGCCTAGGCGGTGCGATTTGAATTTTTCAAAATCAATCTTTCCTTTAATTTATTTGTACAAAATCAATTCTGAGAAATTTAAATCAAACACCAAAGAAGCTTATATTAAGGATTCATTTGACAAGCAGTTATAATTGATTGGGAGTTTATATTTCATTTTTCAAAATCAATCTTTCCTTTAATTTATTTGTACAAAATCAATTCTGGGAAATTTAAATCAAAAACCAAAGAAGCTTATATTAAGGATTCATTTTGTTTGCGTGGAAGTATGAGAAGAGAAAAAAAATAAGCAAACAATAAAAAAAAAGAAGCAAAGATAATGATGTGTGATAATTTTTCAACACTAACTGGATGACACTTTATTACGCCATTTGCTGATCATACTTTTAAATAAGCTAACTATTCCTTCCGTTCCATAAAGATATTTCCCTTACCTTTTTCATGTAGATTAAAAAAATCATTTAATATTCTTAGAAATGTACAATTTAACAATATATTTCTTAATATACTCTTTGATTTATTTAATATTTTACTTTAGTTGTTCTTTGTTATTGATTATTATTAATATGCGTCATAAATGAAGGTATATTAAAAACTAAAAAATTAACTTAAGAAAGAGGAATATAATTTGAGACAGATGAAAAGAACGGAAAGAAGAAATATCTTTTTGAGACAGATGGAGTAATAAAAAGGTAAATGAACCTCTATTGTAGTCTCATTCTGACGGCATACATATGGCATGGGCCCGTGTCATACCGTGCCACATGTATGTCGTTAGATCAATTTTACCCCTATTGGTGTGTTCAGGCTTGCCACCACATTAACAAATGATGCCATAAAGAATACAAATATCATTTTCTTAAGATTCCACGTGGGGAAAATTTTGAAATATAATTTTCATTTATAACTAATTATATATCTGTATCACACACCATTGTAATATTAAAAAACAATCTCCCCCCTTAATTAAGGATTTAAATCCCGACCCCTACTCTCTTCCTTGTAATATTCCAAAGAAAAAAAAAATATTATATATCTGTATCAAAAAACTCACGTAAATTTTGTCAAAGATGTACAATCAAACCTTTCAATGTTCAATTGCGTGGCCCGTTGGCCGTTAGCAGCTATAAAACCGGACGCTGAACCTCATCTTTTTCCATAGACTTCTTTCAGTTTGTAACTATGAAGATATCAACTAAACTCTCCCTCTCATTCGTTCTCCTTTTTTTCCTCGTTTCATTTTCGGCCGCCCAGGACGCCGACCCGGTGCTGGACATAACCGGCAAACCACTCCAGACAGGTGTCAACTATTATATATTGCCCGTCGTCCGGGGCAGAGGCGGTGGACTCACATTAGACAGTATTAACAACACCTGCCCGCTTGACGTTGTGCAAGCAAAACAAGAACTTGATAATGGCCTTCCATTAACCTTCACGCCGGTGAATCCCAATGAAGGTGTAATCCGTGTCTCTACTGATTTGAATATCAAGTTTTCAGCTGCCTCAATCTGTGTCCAGACCACTCTGTGGCAGCTTGGTGGCTTTGATGAATCAGTTAGAAGGTTTTTTGTTACGACCGGTGGAGTAGAAGGCAATCCAGGCCCGGAAACATTGAGCAACTGGTTCAAGATTGAAAAATACGAACGTGACTACAAGCTTGTTTTCTGTCCTGGAGTGTGTGATTTCTGTAGGCCTGTATGCGGAGATCTCAGCATATTCGTTCAAGATGGATTAAGACATTTGGCTCTGTCTCTTGAAGGAGACAATACGCCATTTGCGGTTATGTTTAAAAGGCTTCAGGGTTGAAATTGTATTGTTAGTATACTTGAACTGGAAATCTGTAATAACATACCTTTAAATAAAAGTCTAATTGTGTGTAATAAAAATAGTTTGTACTTGTTCTCAAAATAACCCATAAAAAAATGGATTGGTAATATTGATTAGTTTCTCTAATGGATTGTTGCACGTTTGACATGTTGTTTCCCTATCTCTGGTGGCATAGCATTGTATCCATATCTTTCGTGGCAAAACATAAATGATGCTAGAAAATTATATATTTAGATTTTGGAACTTGAATTCTTGACTAGTTGGGAATTATTTAACACTTACATCAGCAAAAATGTAAAATACTCATCTAGCGGTGTTTATTGTTTGATAGTGCATAAATCCTGCACTAGCATGTGCAGATGATCATCCCTATAAATTCAAATCTCGTGAAATATTTACAGTGTCATAGGAAACTGAGACATAAAATCAGAATGAAGATAGCCTCTCTGCTCCTTTCCTTGCTACCCCTTCTAGCCATCCGCTCAGCAAATGATTTGCTTTCTACTGATGATCAGCAGCCCCACCCAGTACTTGACATTGGCCGTGACAAGCTCCAGACCGGCGTTAACTACTACATTCTACCAGTTATCCGTGGCCAAGGCGGTGGACTCACTTTAGGCAGTGGTAGAACCAGCATTTGTCCACATGACGTCGTCCAGGAGAGAAAAGAGATCAAGAAAGGACTGCCGGTGAAGTTTTTGCCCGTGCGCAATACTAAAGGTCTTGTTAGCTTATCAACTGATCTCAATATTAAGTTCACTTCTGTGAGTGAAAAGTGTGTTGAATCACCTGTGTGGAAGCTGGACAAATTTGATGAATCAGCCGGAGAATTTTTCATGACTACAGATGGGGTTGAAGGCAAACAGGGCCCTGAAACTACAAGCAACTGGTTTAAAATTGAGAAAATTGGAGATGATTACAAGCTTGTTTTCTGTCCAACAGTGTGTGATTTCTGCAAGGTCATCTGCAAGGACGTGGGAATCGTGATGCAGAATGGAGTTCGACACTTGGCTCTGAGTGATACTCCATTCAGGGTAATGTTCAGCAAGGCCTAATAAAATCTCCCTGTTGAACATGCAGAGTAAATTGGTGGGAAAGAATAAAATGAAAAAAAAAAAAAGCGCTGCTGTATGCAGAAGGAAGGTTCTAAGATAAATATAATTATATACATGCATTTCCAGATATTTCCTTTTGTTTCATGGTGTTCAAATTTATGTTGTCTTCCATTTTACCAGCTGGGAAATCTCCGGACCTATACTTATTTTCAACTCCGAACAACATTTGGAGAATTACTATTACATCCTTAAATTTGAACATAAACTAAGTGAAGAATAAATGGATAAAATATCGGGCTATTCCTCTGAAGAATAAATGGTATGCTGCAAAATTAAGCCCAAAAAAGACCATTTTTTGGACTTGTTTTTGGGTTTTCTAAAGCTAAGCCAAACATGCTGGTGACACTATTGACTATTTCTTTCTTCCTACCTCATCATGATGCCCATATTCTAACCATTTGTACCTCTTAATATGTGTAAACTTTTGTTTTTTATTAATAATGGCCTAAGGTGTCCTGCACTTCTTGTAACAGATAATATTAAAGTGTCAGATGCTTGCCGATAATGTTAGGCAAGTGGGAACTCACCTCCATATTAGAAAAGGGAGAAAAAAATATCATGTCAGCGTGTATAAAATACACACACAAAAATACATTCACAGGTATGCATCAAAATGTGGAAGAAGATTCTCCTTAGACTGCTTGTATTCCTTCTGGTTATGGCTTTTATTTTCTCCAGTATTGCAGTTCCTGCATCAAGTAAGAACCATGATTTCAACTTCAACTGTATATTCAGGAGATAATTTTGATTTTTATAGTTGGCCAATGAAATTTTCTTGAGTTTTGATCTGTTTTTCGACTGATAGGAAGCTTGAAGGCAATGACTGAGAATATCAAGGATCAAGATTCACACTATCAGGTTACGTGTAGCTTGTTAGAAATTGGAAAATTGAATGAAGATTTAGATCAGTAGAAAGGAGATATTAATTCCTAGTCTCTTCTTCACTGCTTTTTGGTGTTACAGTTGTTTGTAGGTATTGTTTCCAGTGGTAAGGAATTAGGCGTTGAATCCATAACAATTCTTCTGTGTAGGCTGTGTTGGAAAGCACGACCTCCGGGCTCTTGGAGGAGGAGGGTGAATCGTTTATAGAAGGAAGAATGGATTTTGAAAGGACAGATTATTCAGGCTCAGGTGCGAATAACGACCATGATCCTAAACCTCCCGGAAGCTTTTGATTGTACCCGTCACACTGCATTTTCATACAAATATGCATGGAGAAGATCAAGAAACTGCTGGTGTTCTGGTTTTACTGTTTGGATGAAAGTCAGTTGAAATACTTTCTGAAGTTTCTCCCGACGCAAAGCTCAAGTTTTTGTTTGTTCAAGAACCATCAAGATGTTTTTCCCCCCTTGTTTTCCGCAATAAAATCACTGAACTAATGGTTACTTATTTAATAAACTTCAGTGCTATAGTCTTCTCTTCTGATAATAAGGAAACCCAGCTATAGATAAGGCCAATCAGACAAAAAACTTCTTTGCGCATAATGTAATAAACAAATTACAAAACAAAATCTGGTATTATCTAAAATTCCAACAATGCCATAAATATAAAGCAGATACTTTGTTCAAGGTCCAAAGCTGTATTGTGAGCGGTCTATCAGTATAAAGAAATGGCCTTTTCTAGATTCGAAAAGGCCTTCTCATAGCGTACAAATCCCATAAACCAAAACTCGAAATTGTCTTTGGTTACTATTTGGATATACTTTTGTGCTGGATTGTTCGCGTTCTGGCTTTCAGTAGCTTCTTTTATCTTCTTCACTGGAACAGAAACCTGCACACAATGCAACCATTATCCAAACTATTGACCTGGAATTCAAGTATAAATAGCAATGAAAATCCTTCAACATTGTTCTTCCACAGAGGGCTAGATAACTATTCAATCTTGGAGCGATTTACCTTGTAGAGGGTTCTGATAAGGGCTCCAGAAGAAGAGTGGAGAGTGATGGATCTTTCACTGCAGAATGCAACCTTTTCTGTAGAGATAAACAGAATCCCAGCAATTGGACCAGTTGAAGTTGATAAATAGCACTGAGATGCCTTCAATAGCTTCTCTCCATCTGTGACACCAAAAACATCCTTGAAAATGTTTTCTCGGCCGCCTTTCATGATAATTTTGGCCCCAACACTCAACTTCCCCTTCACTGTTTCAGAAAATTTAGGCCCCAGCCTCACTGCACATTCACACACCAACACATATATCAGAAATATCATCCATCATTTTTGCCTTTTTTCTTTTCCTTCTAATAGTTGTTCTAATGTGTTATTGCCGCGAGTCATGATAAAGAAGCCATTTTCATCGTAAAAGTAATTTCTGTTCCCAATCTCAACCTACTTGTTAACATTCTTGAAATTTCATAACATTCATGCTAAATGATGACAGAAAACTTACCATGTTCTCGAATTCTGTAGGCGAAACTATTGGCCTTCCCTTCGTTCTTCTTGTTGTGATTTCTCACAGTCACAGACTCAGACTCCTCACCTCCAATTCAAGAAAACCATAAAAGTTATTCAAGGAAACTTCAAGTGAATGAAGAGATGAGTTCAATTGATACAATAACTTACTTGATCTAAGAGGAGGAGTTTCATCAGAAGAGGAAGGACTCTGGCTGGAGCTGAGAGATTGATCAGACACCGAATTCGAATCCCTTTCCGGAGTGGTATTTCCAAACGAACTACTCATCAAATTGCTAGCAGAAAAAGGATGTTCCAATTGACTATCGTCCTTCATATTCAACATATCAAGAAGTTCCGTTCAAAAACCTCAGACCAAGAATTCTTTGCAAAATAAGGGTAGTTAGGTGTGCTGTATGATGGCATTGTAAAGACATGTCATAGTTATTGCCCCCACAATAATACGACACACCCAAAAACAACCTCTCTTGTTTTGAATTAAAGTTTGATCTATAAAGGGTAGCTGAGATTGACTTGGAATGGCGTGCAGATTCATCCAAAACAGTAGAACGTAGGTATTTTGGAGGATTCTATATTCTATTCTGCTATTTCTCGGAAATTTGTAAAGTCAATACGAGTTGCTTTCTTTTTATGTGGGGCAAAAGAGGAGGAAATTTGGGTACTAAAAGAGGAGTCTGCATCTCTATCCATTCGTTAATTCAACAGTCTCAAAGAGAGCAAGTAGCCGTTTACCTATCTAATAATTGATGTTTGCACATTTTAATGTGGTTTTCTAGAGGTTTTTATTGTTTGATTTGACTGTTTAAGCACAAGGATGGACCAAATATGTATTTTTGTGTGGAAAAATTGAAATCCCATTTATTTAGGTTTATTCCTGTTTAGAGAAATGCTATTTATTGTCGATGGGTCATTATCACTATTATTAGGTTCCCAAAGTATTGAAAGTTCTTAGCTAATAATAAATCCACATATCGGTTTTTTATTTTATCAATAGGACGGAGTATAGTATTTCTGGAGTACCAGAATAAGGAGTACTATTTGTACATACAAACTGTGCAAAATTTATAGATGCACCCAAATGTTGTTATTTTAAACGAGATAGGACATTCTAAGTAAATACAGAGAACATGTATATAAATTTTGTAGACTTTGTATTTAAAAATAGCATCAAATGATAAGTTAAATTTATAGGTTAGAATTAATAAATAATATTATTCTTTAATAAATTTTATTTTCTCTACATTTAATTATACTTATATTTTTATTGAATGACAATATATTTTTCACATAGATATTGTCATGTTGATGATGATTACGAGCGATAAATAGGATTACCCTTTTAGGATTGAACATAAAAAAATGTCTATGGGAATCTTAAAATCAAAATAGAAATAGTACTAGTACTATGATGATTAAAAAAAAGATGATGATGATGATGATTATTATTATTATTATTATTATTTCACCCCTTCTTATTATTATTGGACTGAACTAAACTCGAGCCTAATAATTAGAACCGGTAACGGTTCAAGATCCGACAGCCCAGAATGCTCGGCATGAACCACTCAATCCCAAGTGCGTCAGTATCGCCATTGCATCTGGTTGTTCCCCCAAATTTCAATGCAAAAACTTGTGTTCCAACAATCTCAAATGCTCCAAGGGTTCCTGAATTTCAAACCCTGTTTGAGCTCAAGCAAGTGCTTACCCATGTCGTTAAAACGAGTACTCCTCTTTCAGTCCTCCCGCTTGCCCGTGTAGCTTCGCTTTGTGCTTTAACTCCTAGCTTCTCGGATGCCCAGAAAATCTTTATGCATGTTGATGAACCTGAAATCTATTTTTGGAATTCTTGCTTAAGGGATTTCGCTGAGAGTGATTCTCCTTTTGATGCTATTTTGTTGTTTCACCAACTGAGACGTCACAATGTGTGTCCTGATAGTTTTACTTGTTCTTTTGTTCTCAAGGCATGTCTGCAAATATTGGACGTTATACATGGAAGATTAATTCATGCTTACATTGAGAAACTTGGGCTTCAAACTAATTTGTTTTTGCAGAACATGGTAGTTCTTTTGTATGCAAGTTGTGGAGAGATGTATAATGCCAGGCAATTATTTGATAAAATGCTGCAAAGAGATGTTGTAACTTGGAATATAATGATCACCCAGCTAGTGAAGAGTGGTGATGTGGAATCGGCTTATGAATTGTTTTCTAAAATGCCTGAGAGGAGTGTGAGGTCGTGGACGGCTATGATTTCTGGTTTTGTCCAGTGTGGGAGGCCCAAGGAGGCCATTGATCTCTATGCACAGATGGAAGAGATGGGGTTGAGGCCTAATGAGGTAACTGTGGTGGCCCTCCTAACAGCGTGTGCTGATCTAGGTGCACTTGATCTTGGGAGAAAGATTCATGAGTACTCTCAGAAGAGTGGGTTCATGAGAAATACTCGAATTTGTAATACTCTTATTGACATGTATATCAAGTGTGGGTGTCTAAAAGCAGCCAAGGATGTTTTTGAGAATATGAAGGAACGGACAATTGTTTCTTGGTCAGCCATGATTCAAGGTTTGGCAATTCATGGGAAAGCTGAGGAAGCTTTAGAACTCTTCTCCAGGATGATTCAGACAGGGTTAAAGCCAAACTGGGTCACCTTCATTGGGCTCTTGCATGCTTGCAGTCACATGGGATTGATTGATGAGGGCCGGAAATTTTTCACTAGCATGACTGAAGATTATGGACTCATTCCGAGTATTGAACACTATGGTTGCATGGTTGATCTATTAAGCCGTGCTGGACTCCTACAAGAGGCCTACGAGTTCATAAAAGATATGCCACTGAAACCAAATGCGGTCGTGTGGGGTGCTCTTCTTGGTGGGTGCAAGGTCCAAAAGAATGTTGAACTGGCTGAAGAAGCTATGAGACACTTGCATGAGTTGGATCCACTCAACGATGGATATTATGTGCTGCTATCAAACATATATGCAGATGCAAAGCGATGGGAAGATGCAGCAAGAGTGCGGAAGTTGATGAAAGAGAGACGGGTGAAGAAGACACCAGGGTGGAGTTCAATTACCGTGAAAGGGGTGCTGCACGAGTTTGTGGCTGGAGACGAGACCCATCCTCAATCTAAGGAGATTTTCAAGAAATGGTACCAGCTGCTTGAAAGGATGAGGTTGAACGGATACGTGACGAACACCTCCATTGTTCTACTAGACATGGAAGAGAGTGAGAAGGAAAGGTTTTTGCATCGCCACAGTGAGAAATTATCCGTGGTTTTTGGGCTTCTTAATACTCCACCAGGAGAAACAATTAGGATTTTCAAGAATCTTCGTGTTTGCGAAGACTGTCACACTGCTTTAAAGTTGATTTCTGAAATTGCTGATCGACAAATAGTCGTTCGTGATAGGAACAGATTTCATTGTTTTAAAGATGGTCTTTGTTCTTGCAAGGATTATTGGTAGTAATTA
>CAVNYN010271702.1:0-10286 GCA_963692815.1 Nyctanthes arbor-tristis | reverse complement strand
GGCTTTTGCTTTAGAGGACGAATTATCGGAAGTCTCTGCAGAGAAAGCACTAGTCTTTGATCTTGCATCAGCATATTTGGACTCTGGGGTCAGAGAACTGGATAAAGCATTAGAATTTGATCTTTTATCCGGGTTTTTGGAATCTGAGGTTAGAGAACTGGATAGTTTCCTGTCCACCCTACAAGCGGATATGATTAGTTTCCGTGAGATTATGCCTTCATTTGTGCAGCTTGGTGAAGTTTTCAAGGAAATGGAAGAAAATTTGCAAGATTGTGAGGAATGCTTGGAGCAATCATCTGAGCACATATCTGAAATAAAGGTGCAGTCTGGCAACTTCCAGAGGATCCTGTTAAGCACTGCAGGAGACAAAAGATGTATTTCCATTTACTTAAATATTTATATGTTTGAATTCAAGATGGGGCGTCAAAGCTCCACTGTTAGTGTTTTCTGTTATTGGTGTGCCGGTTTTAGATTGAAAGCCCACCTCAAGATGGTTGCCAGGGACATTATTTGTATTGGCTGGTTATTTGAGTTCCATTGCTGGTTGCCTGAACTTTAATGGAATAACTTGATGGAGATCCATTATGATAATAAATCTATAAAAATTATAATTCTTTTGCACCGTAGCTATGTGGAATCTGCAATCCTATAGTTTTAACAACTTTTATACTGTGATGACTCATTTGGAGTTTGAAGAGCCTCTCCTGGTGCCCTTCATCATCTATAATTCTTTTCCAAATTTTGAGCGAAGAAATCTTATTTTTATTTTGTTATTTTTAGGCAGCCATCCTGTATTATTGTTTATGTTACAACTTCTTCCAAGAATAGAAAATCTGAACTTCCCAACTTCAGCCTAATAGAAAAATTAATAATTCTTGCGGAAATTATTTTCCTTTTCCAATAATAACAAGCTTCGTGGCAGGGAAAGATGGCAAGCAGCTTGCCAGTTTTGACAATTGCCATCTTGTAAATCTAAATACGAGTATTGAAATGCAAACTGCAGAACAACAAAGGCATATTTTGAGGATGCTGGAGAAGTCTTTGGCTAGCGAATTAGAACTTGATAAGAAGCTAACTGAGTCAAGGGAAACTGAAGAATTAAATCGCAGGCTGCAACATGAAGTTAACTGCATGATGGCAGAATCTGAAGTTACTTTCCAGAGAATGATTGAGGCAGAATATACTGCAGAAGTTCTTTGGGAATTTCAAAAGAACTATTGAGACGAGTCCAGTCAGTGGAATTCAATTTGAATGCTTCAGTTCAGAGAGAAGGAGAATTGAGATCTAAATTGCAGAACTCTGAAAGCACCATTAAGGATATGGCAGGTTTGATTGAAACACTAAAATCTAAGGCATCAAAAGCTGAAACTAAGAGCATTGAAGAGAAGCGCATCATTCGGTCAAAATATAACTGAAATCTGAGAGTGGATAAATTTTCAAATAGGTAGAATGGAATTGCTTGGTGGCATCTTTTCATCAGGCTGAGAATGGAAAAACGAAAATTGTAAGGTACATTGGCCTTCGGAAAATAGGATTTAAATTGCACATACTATTTGTTTTCTCCTGTAAAGTATTTTAACATTTTTTGTTGTGTTATAAACTGAAGGACATTCTTATTGAAATACAGTTAATCTGGTTGCTTGGATTTACAAGTCTGCTTCTTAATGTTACGAGTTCTTTCTAATGCAAATCCTGATCTCGTCATCAATTAAAAAAGAAGAAGAAATATATTGCAGTACAGCATTTGCAGAAAATGTACAAGGATCCCTTCGTTACTATTTTTTCGAACAATGATGCCAAAGGAATAGTCAAAGAATCTAGTTCTCTGAGAATGATCTGCGAAAGAAACTCCCATTAGTGGAAGTATTGCGAAAATAGCCGTGCCTTCAGGTGCCAGTTATGAGGTATGTGCTTCAATTCATATCCATGGTTGTCAACATTCAGGTTTATATGTAGGGAACATTTTCCTTTAAACCGTGCTTTTTAGATGGAATTGATGAAACACTTGCAGTTTTCTAGGAATGGTTTGGTTGTACCTTCTTAGGAACCTAAACTCTTTACTAATTAGTCATTATGAATTGTGGATTTGCTAGATGTAGATCATTTGAGGCTGATGTACTTGCTACATATTTAGATTGCACAGGTGTCAAGTATTGGGCACAGAATATGAACTTGGCTATATATTGTCAATCAAATCCAGTACGGTGGTTGAATAACATGGAATAGAAAGGGAAGGCAAATAATTTCAGGGTAGTGTATCCTATAAAATGACCTAGTAGTAATACTTATCTCACTTTCTTCAGACAGCCAGTCAAATAATTAATTTCTAGATTGGACTCTCTCATTGAAAAGATCATGTGATTTATAAATTTTCATTTTCAAACTTTGCTGGAATTGATCATTGACAATTTGGTGGTTAGAATCCTGCCTGTCTGATTTAGATAAGTTACTCTTTGTTTTTAGATGTGCAACGTGCCTGGAGATACCCCCTTGAGACCAAGATGAGACACGGTGGATCCACTTCCAAGCTTGAGACTTTTAAGGAATATAGATATAAACCAGCCAAATTTCAGACATGTCCTCTTAGCAAGTCTTCTGCCAGTGAACCCAGCTTTTGCATAGAGAAAACGTCTAGAGATTTTGTGTGTATACTTGGGTATGCCCAGAGTAGTGTGTAAATAACGTTCTTTGATCTATATATTTACATTTAAGGATAAAAAAAAAAAAAAAAAAACACATCTGGAGAAAGATTAATGGGAGAACAATGTTTTATATGTGATCCAATTTTTGTTAAAATGCAAAATACTGAGAAAAAAAAGGAAAAAAAAAAAAAGAGGCAAAAGACATGTAAATTCTTCTTTACATTGTGATTTGCTTTCATCTTGTTCTTTTTATTCTCAACACCTTCGAGATCCATTCACCAAGAACCAAACCCTGATCCAGGGAAAGACCATCATGAGCCAGAAAGACTGAAATTTGATACCATTTGCGGCAAAATGCGCAGCAGTTTCAGGGCAACAAAAGTGAGTTGCAATGGTGAAAAGGTGAAGTTGGATAGACCAGGATGGTGGTCAGGTTGAGAGTGATAAATGCGAAAGTAAATGTCTAACATATTATATCATTAATGAATGAAGGGGCCTCTATCCATAAGAGGAGAGATTACACAAAGCCATAGGCGTTAAATGCTTTAAATGCCCTGCACTTCATTAAATGTTAACATTCTCATAAGACATACTCCTCAGCTACTGATGTTTTTGACAGGTCACTAGATCTGTCCACATACGTGCTGCCCTAGCCAAATTGCCAAGGGCTCACCTCAATTGGAGTATGATCTTGTTAAAAATAGGATTGCGGACCAGCATTGTCGAACTTCAAACTATGCTCCCATGCTGTGCACGTTCTTCCATTTCCATGTGGTAGCTTGAAAATCTGAAGGCCATCTGGTCGACTTTTAGGTCAGCTTGGATTTCAACGTAATTCATCTTCTACCAACAGGAGAACTTTCGAAGTATTAGCTTAAGCAGGAAATCTGAAAACAGACTTGGGAGCTTCCAGTTTGCAATTGTGTTCAAGATGATACTTTGTGATGCCCAAATTTGCGGCTCCAGTCCAATCCAAGAAGAAATCAACATGTGATCGGAGACTTCACAAACTTGAGAACGAAGTCCAGTAGCTTGCTGTTTTAACTCAAGAATCATCTATTTATCATATCTCTTGATCGAGAAGCACCTGTACATCTTGACAAAAAGCCACTTCTGATCTCCTTGGGGATGCAAAAATTGAGTTGCTGGACTCAAAGTTCAAGCACCAACGTATCATTAACTTTCCCATTTGACTCTAACTTCTTAACGACTATAACATGAATGACAATCCATATTGGACAAAGATAATCTAACTCAAACATCCTCCAAATAGGCAAATAGGTGGGATATTCAATATGACATTCCACTTTGAAAAGGACTCTTGATCTTAACTTTGTCCAATTGTTTCAAGAATAAGTGACTACATACTCAGGACATAGTTCTACTTGTTCACCTTCTGCCCTTACATCACAAAGCATAAGCCTGGCATCAGATGTATCCAGGTAGATCGGAAGAGCACACGTCTGATCTTACTAATAAGCATATCCAGGTTCTCATATATCTCTCTACATCTTGGATGAGCTTTGTCCATGGCAAGAAACATGTGCACCTCTGACTGGACCTCAACCCAGCTGCAGCCTGGTTCCTTTTTCAGCCTGCTATACCTCATCACTTTTCTCATATTTGAAACCTCTGCCCACATTCCTGCATCAGCTTTAATATTTGAGAGAAGAACATAGGCCGACGAATCCTCGGGATCCAATTGCAGAAGATAAGTTGCTGCCTTTTCTGCCACTTCAACATTCCCACGCATCTTGCAAATACTGAGCAGGGTTCTCCAAATTACATCATCAGCCTCAAAAGGAATTTCTTCAATAAGCTTCAAAGCCTCGGTAACTTGACCTGATCTACCAAGTAAATCCACCACACATGAGTAATGTTCTAACTGTGGATCTAATTCATAGTCACTTTGCATTGATTTGAAGTAGAACAACCCTCTTTCAACAAGACAAATATGCGCACAAGCACGGAGAACTGCCACAAAAGTAGCATGATTTGGTCTTACCTTCTGAAGCTGCATTTCCTCAAAAATTTTTAAGGCCTTTTCTCCAAGACCATGGTTAGCATAAGCACAAACCATAGCATTCCACGTCACAAAATCATGATTTGGTGATTTATCAAACGTCAACCTGGAATCTTGCATGTTTCCACATTTTGAGTACATGTCGACAAGAGTGCTGTTAATGTACACGTCTGATTGCAAGTCTTGCTTGATGATTTGAGCGTGTATCTGCTTCCCAAGACCAATAGTTGCTAGATGTGCACAAGCATAAAGAATAGTGGCAAAGGTAAAATTATCAGGCTTGACTCCCATTTCTAACATCCTAGAAAAGATCTTCTGAGCTCCCTCGCTCTGTTCATGAGATGAGAACCCAGAAATTATTGCGTTCCAGGAAACTGTTGTCTGTTCCTCCATTCTGTAATGGAGTTTCTCCGCATCTTCTAACATTGAGCACTTGCTGTACACATCCACTAGAACACTTCCAACAAATGAGTCTAACCCCATCCCAGATTTAATAACTCTTGCATGTTGCCTACCTGCACAAGCGTTCAGAACACTACCGTATGTGAATTCATCAGGCTCCATCCTTGAGTGAAGCATTCTAGTAAAAAGAAGCAGAGTTTCCTCCTCAGTTTCGTTCTGCTCACAAGCTGCAATTATTGCATTCCAAGATACAGCATCCCTTGTTTCCATTTCATCGAATACACACCGAGCTTCAACCAGTGCCCCACATTTTCCATACATATCCAATATGGCATTAGCCACACAAACTCTGGATAGGAAAGGAGTTTTTACCGCCAATCCATGTATTTGAATTCCCTCCAGGTATCTGTAGATCACTGCACATGCACTAAATGCACCGGATAGGTTTATTTCATCAAAACCAAGACCAGCCATCAGCAACTGCATAAATAATTGTAAAGCTTCAACCCCACGATCTCCTCTAGCAAGTCCAGTAATTAATGCATTATAGGATTGTCGATTATGGTTGGGCAACAAACTGAATACCTTACTAGCATCATTTAAGTTGTTACACTTTGCATACATATCCAATGTGGCAGTTCCTACGATGGCATCAAATCCAAAATTATTCTTCAATGAATGGCCGTGCAATTGAGAACCCAACCTTAAAGCAGACAAAGCTGCAGAAGACCTGAAAACACTTGCATAAGTAGATTGACTAACTCCAACACCTTCTCTTTGCATCACTTTGAACAACTCTATCCCAGCCAGAGGATCATCATTCTGCACGCAACCTGCTATCAGTGCACTCCAGGAAACCCAATTTTTTTCAGGCATTTGATGAAAAAATTGCATTGATTCATCCAACCTCTTGCATTTCGCGTACTTGTCTAAAATGGCACTCCCTGTTACTATGTCACAATCATACCCCAACTTGACTACAATCCCATGCACCTGAACCCCCAAAACACTGTCTTCCAAACCTGAACAAGCTCTTAAAACCACAGCAAATGTGATTTCATCATAAAGTACGCTCTCTCTCCTCATTATTGCATAAATCTCAGCTGCTTTTACATAATTCCCATTCTGCAAGTACCCCGAAATCAGAGAATTCCACGAGATCACGTCTCTGTCCAGCATCAAATCAAAATAAGACTGCGCCAAACCCATATTCCCACTCATCGAATATCCAAAAATCATCGCGTTCCAAGAAACTGTGTCTCGATGTGACATTTGATCGACCACAGAATTAGCACACTCCAACTGGCAGCACTTGATGTAAATCTGAATCAAGCAATTGGTGACAAAAATTGTAGGTTTGAACCCGGATATTATCATTCGTGCATGGGCTTGTTTCCCCCGTTCGAGGGCCCTCTGGCTGGAGCATTCTTGGAACATATGGGAAAAGGTCTTTCTATAGATGGGCGGAAGTTGGTTTGCCTGTGAAACTGTAGAAAGCTTAGAGATGGGTTCTGACGTAAAATTGTGGAATAGGTGCTTGGGAAGAAAAGGAAATCCCTTGAATGTGTAACGAGAAGCCATTGATCTTTCGAATTCATGCTTGGCGGGTAGCTCTCTATGGATAACTGGTCTGGAATGTTACATATTTGATATTCCTATGCGAGCCTGTTTTCACAAGTATAATATATTTATCTATTTCTGCAATTAGCTAGTTGCCTTCCTTTTTTCCCCCACGCAATTAGCTAGTACCGAGTGGTGATGTTGATGATGATGATGATGATGATGATGATATTATTATCAATGAAATTTAATTTACAATTCGAGTTCCATCTTAAAAATAAAGAAATACATACATTCATATATTATATATAAATAAAAGATTTATGATCTATAGACTATAAAAGGTCTCCTGTTCATAGTTGGGATGAAATATAAATCCTGAAGTTAAAACGTTATGTCACGTCAATTACTCAATTATGTCTTCTAAATTAGATTAGAGTATATATAATAATGATCTAATGGTAGTTTGACCTAATCCTAATGCAAAGAAGTAAGAAATGTACCTCTAGCAACCAGCAAATTTGGCGTTCGTGCTGCGTAGTCTGTTGGCAACACGTCAATGAGTATGTGAATTATTTTATGAAATCAACTTGTTTCAAGCAAGTTGAATGTGTGAATGATTATTATGATACAATGAATTTATCATATTGAAGAGAATTATATATGTAAATAGTCACAAGAATACAAGTATAAGCAGACGATATAAGATTATATATGCCTTGTATTCAAGTTGTAATTATAAAGTTATATTTTATAATTGTCATTTTTTGCTCTTCTATGCATCTATAAATAAGGGGCTTGTATACTACATTTTTATTACCAAAAAAGAAGTGAAAATTACTCTACAGTCTCTTCTCTTTTCCTTCTCTATATTCTTTAATAGTCTTTTATTTTCTTTAGTTTTATAACATATTAGTAATTTTGTGGCACTTTTACGAGGTATCCTATTCCAATATGGTGTGTATTCATGTGTTCAGATAGCACCGGATTCACATGACGCACTCATACGAGACGCAACATTTCCCTAAAATGCTAAAAAAATTTCATATAACTTTCTACTTTACGATTAACGGATCCTCAATCTTTGATTTGAAGTTCCTCAATATCTTAACTTACGAAACATATAAGCAACCGACGTCATTTTTTGACAATAATTATAATATGAAGTAGTGAAAAGATGCTAATCATTATATTAACTTCTATACAATTAATTCAATAAAATAGAAGAGTTTGGGAACTAACTTTGATAACTTTCACTTGTATAGAATGGATATTACTAGCTCAAACTAATGATCATCACCATCATTAAGTGACAGTGAATAATAAATACAATTTAATAAAATACATATTACTACTCTCAATTACACTTACCATTTACTGATGAATGAATATCATTATTTATGATTCCTTATTTTCAATATTCTCAAGGAAGTAGAATTATATCTATACTAATTTAATTTAATATATACTATACTTTGATCTTGGAAAAACAGTGCCGTTGTCCCTAACTTTTCAAACATTTTGACATTGTCCACCTATTCTTTTAATTATTAGACTCAGGTCCCTTACAGATGAAGGGTTAATTCTTTCCCATTGATTTCAAACCCAAAAATTATCAATCTAATCGCTAAAAAGTTCCTAAGAATTAGGTAAAATAGTCATTATGCCCTCAATTCATTGGGGGTAAAAGTGATAAAGATTAAAGAGAATTTTTACCTAGTAACACTGCATGTAATAGAAAAAATGTTACCATATTATTGTTATTATATATTTTTACATCGAGATAGTTATGAATATTTATATTTTATCCAAGTATTGACCTTTTAGAAGGTCAAATTTTTCTAAATGTTGATGTTGACGTTAAGGTTGGAGTTGTGATTAGATGATATAGGTGACTTTGTATCAGTTGGGCTCTCAATTTTTTCAAGGGAATTTGGGTCCATGTTTGTGCGAATGTATTGCTGTGCTGGTGGGTTTGGAAACCACGGTGGAGGAACGCGTCCAACTTGATGTCATCAAGACAAATTATTGTATGGTCATGGAAGCTATCGAGAACCCAAAGGATGGAAGTGAAGAGAATAGTATCATCAATAAGATCATTTCTCTTATGTCACAATTTCCCTACCTCGTTGTATACCTATTAATTAATAATAGGACCACCAATAATGTTGTTCACGACGCACCGTCCAGTTAGATTTGATTTGGGCAATTATATTACCACGGCATTTTTTTTCTTTCTACACTATATTTTAGTCACACCGCATTTAAAAAATAATGTTTCAATTACATCACTACAAACTTACAAATAATACCCTGGTCTACTAATTTAAACCAAAGCAAAAATGATTGAATATCTAGGAAATTATATTCAATTTAATCACATTTGTTCTAAAGATAAAAGTGAACAGTACGTTAATTCATCCCTCGTAATCATCAATTAGCGAATGAGATTCAGCCTGACATTTTTATAGTTAATTTTTTATTGCACTCGCATGAGAATGGTAAAGGAAGTAGGGAGATTTTCTAATTAAAAAAGGTAAAAAAAAAATTAAAGGAGAGACGATGTGCATTTTGTGTAGGCGAGAAATAATGAATGAAGGATGGTGGGAAATAGTATTTTGGCCTTGCAGTCAGTTTCTTGAATTGATGTTGCACAGGGATAACTGCAATTGACTAACAATGATGAAGAGATATGAGCTTAATTTTATTGAAAACAAAATTGAACAAAAACCGTGTCTTTTTCATTCAGTTCTTGCCCTAAACATTTCCTCAAATTTATGTTCAAATGGATAAACAAAACACTAAAAAGTAGACGATAAGTAATTAACAATGTGGTGTCGAAATCGAAGTGATGAAGAATGGGAGAATGTGGTGTTAATAATAATGAAAGTAAATAATTAATTAAGTGGTTATTTCGGTCATTATATTAATTTTTAGTTTTGTAAATATAAATAATGTGGTGTAAATAGAGAATTTTATAGTGGCAATATTAATTCCCCATTTGATTTTCAGAGGTGCTACTCTTGTGTTTGGAAAGAGCACCCTCAACTTTATAACTCAATGTATTTTGGCAAATATATATGGAATGGAACAAACTCAGGCAATTTTCTTCATTTTTAAGTGTTTTGCCATTGACAATAACACTTCATAGATTAGGGATTTAATCATAAATAGGTTCAAAGATGAGGGATGGCAATGCTATAGTCAGAACCTCACCCTGCATACGACGTCGTTGTAAGAAATAAGGGGTAAATCTCCATCACAATTCACAAACACAGAAATATATTTCTTGTTAAGCAAACAAAACTTTACACCCTCTTCAAATTCGCAATGGCGGAGGTCTCAAATCTCCACCGCTTCAACCACCGCCAATCACCGCTGCAGCAGCAAAGCCCTATTTCCGACCCTACCTTCGGGCCCCCTGAAGAAGAAGAAATCTTTGATCATAATCCGTTTGCCATCGATTTGGATTCACTCTCCCCGCATAATAACCCGAACCCCACTTTCTTTATGGATGATGATTATGATAATACCTTCAATTTCGGTTTCGATTTGAATATAGAAACCGAAAATTCGGTTTCTGAATATGTGGATTCCTTGGCGGACCCGAATTGCTTTTTCTGCGGAGGAGGAGGAGAAGATGAGGACGACGAGGAGCA